>HG996508.1:0-90000 GCA_905340225.1 Abrostola tripartita | reverse complement strand
ACACAGCAGTTCCTTGTCGACGGCCTTGTCATGTGGGCGGCAGTGGTGTAAGGGGAAGAGGTTGTCTCGGTCGATGAAGGGAAGCTGGTTTACGTCGCCAATCAGCAGGATTTCCTTCGCCTCTGCTAACCGTGCAGCCATGACAATTGCTCCGAAGTGGTTCATGAGGGCTTCGTCTACTATCAGTCGATAGCAGTCTTTTCTTTCTCGCTCTCTCATGCCATTTACTAGAATCGAAGCAATTGTGTGGACTCTATCTGCTGCATCTTGTCCCGCTCTGTTCGCCAGTTTCTCTTGGAGATCGATCTTTGCCTCCGTCGTGGTTGTCAGTACCGAGTCCTTTCGATGGTCAAAGTTGGCTATAATCCATGTCGTCTTCCCACATCCTGGTACTCCGTTGACCCATGTGATTTTAGGGTGCTCCCAGTTACAGAGTGTATTGCCGTCTTCATTGGATCCGGTAATGGTCTTGGCTCTGTCTCGGATCTTGTCTTCCAGCATTACTTTTGTACACTTGGCAACCACTACTATTGGGTCTTCGGTTGGCGTCTTGTATCTTGCCGGTCCCACGTCTTTTTCCTCCCATCCTTTGTCTCCTGCCACAAAACCCGCGGTTGCGCTGTAGGCCGCCATACACTGACTAACTTCTTTTCCGTAGATGGTTGTTTGGGTGTCGTTGTCGTATATGGCGGCTTCCGCTGCTTCTAGCTTTTCCTTTAGCAGTTCCGTGTTCCCTTGGAGGTACAGTTGCATGATGGTTTCGCAACTGCGCTGTTTGACCAGCTTTGTAGCCTCATTGATCGCCAGGAATTCGCGGAATGCGTTAAGGAGACTATCTCGGGTGTTTGAGATGTGGGGTAGGTCTGGTTGTTTTACCCTTCCCATTTGAGCTTGGCTTGGTTTGGTGTTTTGTTTGGCCTTTCTCTCCTTGTCCTTTGCCGAGTGCCATTGAAAGATGTTGTGTATAGCCTTACATTGTAGAGTCCCTGGTATGGCTTTGGTGGCTGCATTGAGGGCTGATGTTATTGCTCTCAGTTTGCCACCAGACTCTTTTTCCTTCTTTTTCTTTTCTTCACGGTTTTGCAGGTTTCTTGCTTCCCTTTCTTTAGCAAGTCTCTTTTGCAGTTTTTCTGAACCGCTCTCTTGGATGCCCGAAGGGCCGGCACCGTCTGGTGGGGGAGGTTTGTGTTTTCTGAGGAAGCTGATGTCATCTCCCCTGTCTTCATAGGCTACGATTTCGTGGTGTTCCGAGGCTTTAATGACACCTATGTAACACGCCGCTCCTCCTCTGTCGTGGCCGACTACTGTGGCGTCCAGACTGATTTTTTTAGGGGTTATTTCGCCGGTGTTATTGGCATTACTGATGGCTGTCAGTAGTTGGGATGCCTGAGCATAGCAACTGAGTTCAGCGTTGCCTTCTAGAAGTACTACCGTTTTGTTGCGCGAACGCAATAAACGGCAGCGTTGGCTTGCTATCTCCGACTCTGGTAAGGCATCGTAGAGTTTTCGCCTCATGCTCGCTTTTGATGTACTGCCGTTTAATAGGGCTGCGAGCCCCGGTGAAATACTGACCCATTTGCTAGCGTGTGAGTTACAGAAGGCTATTCCCAGTCTTTCACTGTTGGTGTTCATGAACAGTGCCACTCCGCGTATGGCTATTCCTGCGTCCCCGTTCTCTCCGTGGTCTAGCAGCCGCCCTATGGTTATTGTGTTTGGGCTGTGCTCCACGGTGATTCCGGGCGCGCAGGGACTATGGGTGATGGCTGTTGTCATTGGCATTGGTGTTGTTGATGTTGGAGGGGATGATGTCATTATTGGTGGTTGTGAAGGCGTTTGTGATGGTATTGTTGTGGGTGTTGTGGTGGTATCAGTGCTCTTGTTCCGTATCGCTGCCTTCCTGAAAGTGGCTTCTGCAAACTCTAGGAAGAGCACTCTCTTCGCCGGATCTTTTAGTATTTTTTCGAAGGTGTTTATTCCCAGTTTCTCCCTTGTTTGTATTTCCAAGTCCTGGCGTGCTGGCGCAAAACGTGGGCAGTCCAGAAGGATATGCCACACGGTTTCTTCTTCGCCTGGATCACACTCACACGCCGGGCTGTCTTTCAGGTGGAATCGATGCAGGTAACTCGCTATTCCCCCGTGTCCTGTCAAGGCTTGAATTTGAACCGGTTTCAGTCGTGAGGCTCTAACGATCTTATAGGCTTCTTTGACGTCCGGGAGGAACGTCTTTGTGACTTGACCAGTTGTGGAGGTGGTGTATCTATCCTGCCATTTGCGGATGGTTTCCTCCCTTATTTTCCTTTTGACGTAGGACAGGGGTACTTTGTTGTAGTCTATCTGGGTGTCCGTTGATAGAGCCGCTTCCTTCGCGAGTTCGTCCGCTCTTTCGTTTCCCACTGTGCCTATGTGGGCTCTCAGCCAAAATAGTCGCACTGTCCTTCCCTCTTCTTTGATCTTTTCTATGCTATCTTTAATGGCTTTAACTAATGGGTGACTAACTTTTGGGTTCTTTATCAGGTCTAAGGAGGACCTGGAGTCACTTAAGATGGAGACTAATGGTTCGTTGGTGTTTTGAACCATCTGAGTAGCCTTGTGTAGAGCATAGAGTTCCGATTGGAAGACTGTGCAGCATGGACCTAGTTTGAATTTGGCGAAAGACGATTCCTTGTTATTACTCCACCATGTGAGCGCGGCTCCCACTTTTTCTTCTATTTTGCTCCCGTCTGTGAATATCTGAGGACCCTCTGGCTGGGGTGGGTCCATGACTTCCGATTCCGTTTCCCCTAGGAGCTCATAGCCGACGGCTGTTACTGTGGCTGGATGGGGGTAATCTTGGAACTTAATCCCCTTCTCTAGCTCCCCTCCGGGAGGTAGGTAGTCATCAGATATTCCCTTTTTGGCGGCGTATAGGTTTCTGGCTTCTTGGATTCTTAGGTCTAGGGGGAGAGTGCCGGAGAGAATCGTTGCTGACGTTAATGATACAGTCCGGTAGGCTTTACAGATTTTCTGGGCGAAGCCCCTCTGTAAGGTGTTGAGTAGATCTTTGATCATCTGTAGCTCAGCTGCCGGCGCCCACGCGCTTGCAGCATACATGATGATTGGCTCTATCACCGCGACGTATATTGTCCTCGTTATTTCTCCGTTTAGTCCCCATGTCACCTTTGCAGCGCATGCCAGCTGTTTGTAGATGTCAATCGCTTTTCTGCATTGCGCCGCTATGTGAGGTTTGAAGGTGAGTTTATGGTCGATTATTAGGCCTAGGATCTTGATCTCTTTGACAAGCTTTATTTCCTTTCCTGACATGCTTAAACGAGGAGAGTCGTATTTTAACTTCTTTGTTAGTATCATGGCGTGGGTTTTGTGCGCCGCGAAGTTTAGCTTGTTACTGGCTCCCCATTTTGTCACTGTGTGTAGGGTGGCATTCGCTTTGTCTTGGAGATCGCTGCCTGTGTTGGCTGTGAAAACCAGAACCACGTCGTCCGCGAAGGCTTGGCAATAGACTTCCTCTTGCGTGAGTTTGTGTAGCAGCGGGTCCAGTATGACATTCCAGAAGGTAGGTCCTCCTATGGAGCCTTGTACACACCCTTTGGTAGTCTCTTTTTCGCTGGAAGCTCTGGCATAGTTAACTATTATGCGCCTGTCGCTGAGGTATGAGTCTATCATGGCGTAGATGTTTTTGGGGCATTGTCTCTTAATCAGTTGGTGTTTTAAGGCAGGCCACCACGCGTTATCGAAGGCTCCCTCTATGTCTAGCGAGACGACTAGGACAATCTTTTTACTGTCCATCTCGTTCCTCACCAGTTTCACTAAGTCGTAGAGGGCATCCTCTGTGCCTCGCTGTGGTAGGAATCCATATTGTCTGTTATTAAGGGTTGGAAAGATATGCCATTGTAGCCTCCCTATCATCAGTTTCTCTATGATTTTACCGAGTACTGATAGGAGACCAATTGGCCTGTAAGACTTAGGGTGGGTGTAATCTTCTTTTCCCGGTTTCCTGAGTATGATGACGTGTGCAGTCTTCCATTGCTTTGGAAAGTGTGTCAGCTGTAGACATTTGTTGGCTAGCTCTGTGAACACTTTCTTTTCGCTTCGGATCGCTTCTGCACATATGTCCGCTGTAAGACCGTCGGAACCGGGGGCTTTCTTTGGATTTAGTGTGTTTAGCACTAAGTCCAGCTCTGCCGGTGTAAAGGGTGGGTCCTCAGGCAGGTATTCTAGTTCCTTGGGGTAGGCTCCTTCAGTCAGTTTTCGAAGTGTTTTGTGGCTGTGGTTGTCTGTGTCCGTTGTGTCATCGGGGTAGAAGGTTTTAGCGAGGAGTTCCGCTGATTTGTTTGGACTTAGAGTTAGCCCTTCGTCGTTTCTCAGCAGCGCGTCTTCCTTCCTCCTGGATGTTTTCCTGATGACTCTGTAGATACCATCCCACATGCTTTCTCTCTCCTGTTTGTTGCAGAATTCTTTCCAACTCTTTGTTTGTTCGTCTCTCGCTTTCGTCGAGTACTCTTCCTTACACTTCAGGTACTCGTCGATGACGAATTGTTTTCTTGTCGGAGCTGCATTCCTTATTTTCCTTTTCTTTCTTAGGACCTCTGTTTTCAGGTTTTCCAGTTCTTCTGTCCTCCAGGGAAGTTTTGGGCTTCCCTTCCACGGCTTCTTTTTAGGGATTGCGGTTTCGCAGGCTTCCTGGATGGTGGTTGTGTAAGCCGTGACTATGGATTCTAGTTCTTCTGGGGTGGCCACCTGTCTGACTGTAGCTGCGCTGATATTCCTTTTCGCTAGGTTTTCAGTGAAGTTGGACCTGAATTCTCTCCACTTGGCCTTCTTGGTGTTGTATATACGCGTTGTAACCTCCTTAAGGGGTTCTAGAGGTTTACTCAGCCGTATACTGAAGGTTATGGCGTTGTGGTCTGATGTTGTTAGACCTCTGTCCACTGTCCAGTTTTCTACTTTTCCTAGCAATGAGGTGCTACAGGCTGTCACGTCGACAATGCTGGTACACACCCGTTCTCCTCTGATGGTTTCGAAGGTCGGGGTGTTTCCCGTGTTGACGACGTGAAGGTCCATTTCGTTAAGAAAAGCATTGTAAGCAGCTCCTCTTTGATCCTCTATTGTGCTGCCCCACCAGGGGCTCCAGGCATTTACATCCCCAGCCACAATGAGGTTTTTCGTATTGAATTTGGTTACGGATTCCCTTATCCTTGCCAGGTTGTCTTCGATGTTTTGGTTCCCCTCGAGATAGACTGAGATCATTCCGAACTTCAACGCTCCAGATACCAGTAGGACCGCTGCCTCAGTTTCAGTTACCATCTGAGGGTCGTGAATTACCTCCAGGTGGTTACCGAAAATGATTATGGCTGCTTTAACTGGTTTAAGACGGTTTAGAGTGCACTGGATGACTTTGGTGCCCGGATAGTCTTTCATGACGCCTCTCTTCCCTACATAGGGTTCTTGGATGAGAGCCACGGCTATCCCTTTTCTCTCCGCCGCCTTTAGCAGTTCTTCTGTTGCTAGTCTAGACCGCTGCAGATTGGCCTGAATGATTTTTAGTTTTCTGTTGCCTTGTCTCTCCGGGGTGGTTTTGTTGGGGTTCTCTTGGTCGCCTTCAGCAGTATGAGACGCGGGATCTTGCTATCGCATCCCATTTCATGCGAACGTGACATTCCTCGCTGAAGGCGATGTGGGCCGCTTCAGATCCTGATTTGTTGTTCTCTCTGCAGTTCTTGCAGCTCGGTGGGTCTTTATTCCGTCTTGTGGGGCACTTTTCCCACATGTGGGCTTCACCACAATAACTGCAGAGGCTTTCTTTTTCTTTGCACAGTACCTTTGTGTGCCCGTATTGCAGACATTTGATGCATTGGACCAATGGCGACTGGTCTACCACTGGTCTTCTCTGCATGCCCACATATACTTTGCCGGCTTCTGTGAGTTTTTTGTGTATTACCGGGGAAACTTCGAGCACTGGATGGCATTCGTGCTCGTTTCTGGCCCTCTTCCTATATTTTACCCTGATGATGCTCTCTTTCATGTTGACGTCTCCCAGAAGATGTTTGTTCTGGGCTATCAGATGTTCCACAAGTTCTTCGTCGGTGTGATATGAGAGCACATCTTGTATTTTAATCAATGGGTTGGTCTTTTTTCCCACGTCTATTTTTAAGTTCCCGAGGCCGTTCTTCTCCACCTGACCCTTTACTAGTTGCATTTCCTCGGATGAACCGCAGCTGAGGATGACTTTCTGGTTCCTGGCCTTCCTTACTCTTTCCACTTTGGCTCCGGTCTTTTTAAAATCTAGAGCTACCCTGATCCTCTCTATAACGTTGTCTCCTGTCAACTTGGGGTCCGTTGAAGAGATTATCAGGGTGTGGTTAGGGTTCGGTCGGGGTGCCTTCGGTTTCGAGGCTGCCTGAGCATAGGTGTTGGCAGTTGTGGAAGTAGTTGTGGTGGTTTGGTCCCCTAGTTTCTTGACCATCTCTGCGAGCGCTAGTTCTGTGCCTACGCTCGCTACTGGTGGTGGGGGAGTCTTTTCTTTCAGCCGCCTTATGCTCCGCAGCTCTGACGATACCGCTTCCAGTCGTTCGTGAATCGGCTGCAGCTCCTCTTTGAGGTGATCTTTCGGGGCTGCTGGAGGGAGCAGCAGGGTGGAGGTTATAGATGTTAAGCTCCTTCTGACCTCGGCGATTTCTTTTTCTATTTTCTCCGTGTTTGGGGTGGGTCCGGTGGCTTCTGGTATGGGGTGCGAGGTCTTGTCTTGGAGCAGCTCCAGCGCTCTGCCGCTGTTTTCGCTGGCTCTCGACTGTGCTTCAGCCACCTTCATGTATTCTCGTCGCAGCTCATCCACTTGCCTTGACAGGGTGGTAATCTTCCCTGTAAGCTGCGACGTTTCTTCCTTGAGGGGCTCCAACTCTTTCCCACCCTTCTCTTCAGCCCTGGAGGCACTTTGGCTGAGTCTCGCCAATGCCGCTCCCATCTCCTTCACGGCCCTGTCAATTTCCTTGATCTGGTTGTGGGGCTCGAGAGTCTCGTAACTGAGCCATTTTCTGACTTGGCGGGTTTCCTCCAGGGTTGACTCTAGGTCTTTTCTGGCTATCCCCAGCTCCATGGTCAGATTCTTGTGGACCTCCTGTATCTTTTTGTTGTTGGCCCTTTCTATAGCGATGAGTTCTCGAGCGTGGCGTGATCTCTCTTTCTCGAGGTTGTATTTGTGTCGAGATCTGGAGTCTGACAGGGCTAAGCAGGTTTCGTAGAGGCACTGCAGGCACTCAATGGCCGTCGCCTTGCACTCCCTCTTCATATTTCCGGCTGCTTCCAAGGCCTCCTTTCCTTTCTGCAGCGTGTCGTTTGCCAGTTTGTTGGCCATGTCCATGGCCACCCCCGATCTGGCCACTGTCATGGGCAGCATGCTGAGCCTACCTGTTCGGCAGGCCTCGAGGGCCACCGAGTTGGTATCGGAGAAGTCTTCATCGTCAGATTGAATGGGGCGTGGAGGAATTTCTTCCCTGTTCCATGCCTCGACTCTTTCCTTGACTTCCCCTGCTAAAATTGGTGTTGATTCCGCGGCTGGCGGCGATGAATCGCCGCTGGCGGTGGAGGCTGCCGTTGATGTTCTTGTCAGCACCTTCTCCCTCAGTGACCTCGGTGCTTTGGTTGTTGGTGCTCTCTTACCGAAGTTTGTGATTTTCTTTGTGGGAGAGGGGGGTGTTCCGGCTGCTGCACGCTTGCTGCGGCCACTGGATGCTTTCGCTGATGCTGATGCTTGTGACGACATTATGGTTAAATTATAATATGTGTCTTTTAAATTGTGATGTTGGTGGTCGGTGACACTATCTGCCGAGGATGTTAAGTGCAGAAGTGGAGTACGGCTTACGCTTGGTGGTAATTTGGTGAAAGTGTGTGTTCTTTTGTCTGACTTGTGCGGTTTCTTGTTGTAGGTGGGTAAAACTCGGCTTTTCTTGGAGCCAGTCGGTTGGTCTTTTTCCCCTGATTCCAACGAGCCCAAACTCGATGAGTCTAGATGTTTTGATACCCGAGTTAACCCCCGGGGGGGTGAGGTAGTTCCAAGGGGGGAAATGGGAGGGGGGACGATTCCTAGGATGGCTAATGAAGGGGTGCGGTATGAGGTGAGGGGGGAAGGTGCAAACCCTAGGGGCCAAAAGTTTCCTCTTGTTCTCCTGATGCTAACGACCCCAAACACGGGGGGTCTAGAAGCCTTAGTTTCGGAGATATCCCGAGGGGGGGTGAAGTGCGATTTGAGGGGTGAGGGGGAGGGGGGGAAGTTTCGTGTTAGTGTTATTGAGGGGGTGAGGTATGAGGTGAGGGGGGAAGGTGCAAACCCTGGGGGCCAAAAATTTCCTCTTGTTCTCCTGATGCTAACGACCCCAAACACGGGGGGTCTAGAAGCCTTAGTTTCGGAGATATCCCGAGGGGGGGTGAAGTGCGATTTGAGGGGTGAGGGGGAGGGGGGGAAGTTTAGTGTTAGTGTTATTGAGGGGGTGAGGTATGAGGTGAGGGGGGAAGGTGCAAACCCTAGGGGCCAAAGGTTTCCTCTTATTCTCCTGATGCTAACGACCCCGAACACGGGGGGTCTAGAAGCCTTACTTTCGGAGATATCCCGAGGGGGGGTGAAGTGCAATTTGAGGGGTGAGGGGGAAGGAGGGGGAGGGGAAGTGATTCCTCTATTTTCCCATTCAAGAACGTAACCAAACACGAGGGGTCTGTGTTGGCTGGTTCCGGAGTTGTTCCTCGGAGGTTTGTGAGAGCTACTTCTTGGGAGGGGGAAAAGCTTAATGGGGATTTGCGAGGGATGGAGGGAGAGTGGAGGGGGGTTTCGAGGGGGCCAGATGTTCTTTTTCAACTTTTTGATTCCAAAGACCCCAAACACGAGGGGTCTGAGGGGTCTGGTACCGGAGTTGACCCCCGGGGGGGTGGGTTGTCTGTTAGGTGGGGGGGGGAGAGGGGGCGGTTGCGTGAAGGGGTATGGAAGATAGGAGTGGGGCGGATTTGCGTGCCAGGGGGAAATAATTTTTGGGGGGTGGGGGTGAGAGGGGTGGGGGTGAATTTTTTGGAAGGGGGGAGGAGTGCTGAGTCCTATGAGCCCAAGCACGGGGGGTTTGGGGTGAAGGGTTTAGGAGTTCCCTCGGAGGTTACCTTGAGTGAAATGTCGGAGTCTCCAGGCAGGTCGCTGCTTGACGGGGCGGGATCTTGGGCCGGCTTCAGAGTCCCCACTAGTGGCTGTTACGTCGATCGTGTTGGCGATAGACGTCACGCCTCGTGTACGACTCGTGTTAGAGGTTATTGCACGTTGTTACTAACCTCCAAAAGCACGTGGTGTTTTCTGCCTTCCCGGGTTAATATCTTCCAGAGTTTTTTGATGACAGTGACGTGCGATACGTCCGGAGATAGCCCCCGGCGGGGCCCTTGTGATGGTGGAGTCCGCTTGTTTGTGATGTTTTCCAGTAGGGAGTAATTCGACTGTAAAGTCGAACTCTTCCCGTTTCGTTCCCTGATGTCGCAGACACCTGCCCACACTTTCACACACTTATCAGACAATACTGAACCACTTAAAACACTTTTCACACGCGTATTGACACTTTTAGCTATTTTTATGAATTTTTTGGTGGGAGCTGATGTGTATTTGATGTTGGTTCGACGCGTACTGGGTTAGGTTAGGTTAGGTTAGGTTAGGTTAGGTTAGGTTAGGTTAGGTTAGGTTAGGTTAGGTTAGGTTAGGTTTTTTTTTTTTTTTTTTTTTAGTTTGTGTCTTTGTACCCCTAACGTAGTCAGGGCCTTTTTCATTCGTTTGTTTCAGTTTTTAGCTTTGGTTAGTTTCGGTTGTGAAGGATATAGTAGAATTTTTTATTCTTGTATCTTGTGCTGCTATTTTTGTTTTACTATTGAGTTTTGAGCGTGTTTTACCATGTATAATATGTCCATCTGTATTTACAAGCTTCTTCATTCTTCGTTTGTATGACCGTCACTTTATTCTTATTATAGAGTGGTGTCATACCTTGTCTTCCTGTTTCTGTACTAATTTTGAGAGTGATTTTCCTAATAGTTTCTTTCTTCTTCCCTTTCCTTTCTTAGCTTGTTGTTTTATCTGCAGTGGATTTATGTGCAATACCATGTTTTTAATTTTTATTTTATTAAGTGCTGTGGTGTTTCTGCTGCGACTTTCGGTGCCAGTTCGCTTTTTGTTTTCCAGCAGTTCCTCAGACCTTAACGGCAAGTTTTTAGTTTCTAAACAGTTTTTATTTAAAGTTTTGTATTTATGTTTGTAACGTTTAAAGTTTTTGTTTTGTATGTTGTTATTTAATTTTATTTTCTGTTGTATAATTTTATTTTTCAAAGCATGTTTCCTAATTTCGCAATCTATTTTAATTTGATTTTGTTTCTTACGAAACCGTTTCAAATTTGTGGTTCGATGTGTTATTATTAGTTTTGTGTTGTACTTTAGTTCTATTTGTGGTTTTTTGGTTATTTTGCCGTTCTGGGAGGTGCACTTTGGGGTAACATTAGCAATAAGCTATGCAGGCGCGAGCTAAGGCATCCCATTTCTTGCGGACTGGGCACTCAATGCTAAAAGCATTGTGCTTGCAGTCCACAAGTTCCGCAATGGTGCAATTTCTGCATACTGGCACTTCTTTCGCCTCTTTTGCTGGGCACTCCGTCCTGAGGTGCGGGCCGCTGCAATGGCTGCACAGATCGTCATGTTCTGCGCAGTGTTTCTTGCTGTGTCCGAACCCCAGGCATCGAGTGCACTGGATGAGTGGCGTTTGGTCCCAGACATGGACGCTTTGGAGATCAATCCGCAGTCTTCCAGCCTCAGTTGCTCTCTTCCAGATAGTAGGGGACACGCTTAGTACGATGTGGTTGTTGTGGGGGTTACGGGCCTTTTTGCGGAACTTTATGGTAACTCTGTCTTCCTCGTTGTCGAGGCCGCGAAAGACATCCCTATTCTGGTTTCTGAGGGCTCTCAAGAGTTCATCCTCGCTGTGAATGAGGAGAACGTCCCTCAGAACCAGAAGCGGGTCTTTGTTCTTCACCTCCTCGACAACCAGGTTCTGTCCCGCCGCCTCTAATCTGTCCTTTACTTTTTTCCTTTCCTCCCTGCTCTTGCAACCCATGATGATTTTTCTGTCTTTCGCTTTCCGAACCCTCTCTACTTGTACCCATCCTTCTTTTGCATCTACAGCCTTCCGCACCTTTTCTAGGATGTCCTCTCCCGTTTCCATTTCGTCCGTGGATGTGACAACTACGGAGTGCAGAGCTGAATTGTTTGAGGCCGGCCTCAGACGTGGCTCCGCAGTTAGCACACCCGCGTACGTTGCCTTCTCTATTACTTCCTTTTGGTTGTCGGTGACAATCTTTCTTAATTCCTCCACCTTCCTTCCGTTTTCCAAAAGTATAGCCCTGTTCTCCTCTATCTTCTCCAAAATGAGACTGTCCTGCCTTTTCTTTTCCTTCACAATGTTAAGCGAATCTGTCGTAATCTTTTCTTCTTCCTTTTCAGGCCCTTTCTCGTCGTTTCTCTTCTCTTTTCTAATCTTTGCTAGTTCGGCCTCTGCCTCCTTCACAATCTTGTATAGTCGATCGATGGCAGCCGTGATACCCTCTTTTAGATCGGTCTTTAAGTTTCTAGAGGAGGAGAGGCATAGCTTGGCCCTATTTAGGCACGCTCTGGCCTCCTCTAGCCTACTGACCGGGGTACTTGTGGTTGACAACTCTACGGCTTCGGTTGAGACCCTGCGAGCTGGAACTGCTTTTCCCTCTTGCGAGGACGCGGGTCTCAGCTTTGGCTTTAGAGGGGCTGCTGGAACCGTCTTTGCAACAGGAGGGGAAGGTATAACTTGTGTCACCCTGTTTCCGGATTCCCATTCCCCGATGCTTCGCCTCACGTTAGAGGGTTTTGTCGGGCTTTCCAACCCAGTCTTTTCGGGTGTTGGGGAATGCGTCCCGGTACCAGGGACCTTCTTTGCTGGTGTTCTGAAGCCGAACATTGTACCAAGACACCTATGCCTAACCCTTTGTATAAGTAAAAATAATCAAATTAAAATGCAGAACATCGACACTAAAATTTCCTCAGTGTAAAGGCTGAGGTATCAAAATAAGTGTATATAAATGTGTAAATTGTCAGTAATAACCTCCGGTGTAAAGGCCGGAGCGTCAGGTAATGTCAGATGTCTTGCAGAAACTCCAGTGTAAATACCAGAAAGTCAAAGTGCTGTATATATTTAAATTTAAAGTTTGTGTTATGATTTTTCAATATATGTATAATTAGTGTAAATAGTATGTCCCCCCCTTTTTGCGTAATTTAAAATATAAACGCATAAACATAAAATAATAACTTGCAAAATGCAGTGTCAGTAGTAGTTTTGTGTCATAAAGATTTTTTTTTTTTTTTTTTTTTTTTTTTTTTTTTTTTTTTTTTTTTTTTTTTTTTTTTTTTTTTTTTTTTTTAAATGGCAAAGATATGCCAGTCGTATCTACAATAATAATATTCTGCAAATGCAGTTTTATGTCCAGTATATAAGGTATTTAAAAACGGGTTAGGTTAGGTTAGGTTAGGTTAGGTTAGGTTAGGTTAGGTTAGGTTAGGTTAGGTTAGGTTAGGTTAGGTTAGGTTCCCGCGCCCGCAGCTTCGGCTGGCCGAGTTTCTGGTCTCGGATCGGGCGCGTCCCCAGGTGGCGGATAGGGGAATGCCGCACTTGTGCGGTACCGGTTTACCGGCGCGGACCAAAACCAGCGGGTGGGATCGCTCCTCACTGTTTTGAGTGGGTGATGCGATCAGTGCGGCGGATTTTGACTTCGGTCACCGCTGCACTTGGGGTCCGCTCCTTGTGTTGCTTATCAAGGAGACGGAGTGTCCGTCGGCGTCTCAGACATATTCTGAGTAGCGGCGACGGACGTGATGTTCGCTCCTTGTGTTCTCTATCAAGGAGGCGAAGTGCCTGTCGGCGTCTCAGACATATCCTGAGTAGCGGCGACGGGCGTGGTGTTCGCTCTTCTTTCTCGTACTGGAGGGAGAGGAGTAGTCGAACGCGAGCGGCGTGTCTGTCTGGTGCGAGAGTGTCAGTTCGGATGTGGTTTAGGCCAACGTCGGTCGAACCCGTTATTCCGTCCTTTTTAGGACGGAGATGGGGGCCTCTTGCCTTCATTGGCTGGGGGCCGTGTGGAAGAAAACCACTCTAAAAAACACTTTGAGGAGGGAGGAAGAGAGAGGAAGAGGGAGAGGATGAGGGAGAATAGGGACCAAACCCTGCAAAGGACCTTTATGACAATGGCAAGCGAAACAGAAGTACTACCCCAGGGAGGTACCGACCGCTCCGCGGTCGGAGAATCCTCCACGGATCCGTCCGTCTGCCCCACGTATTCTGGGGGGGGCAACGACTGCCATATGTCCAATTTTAATCAGTTGGATGAGAGAAGCCAAGAGGGCTCGGGTCCTTCTAAGGACCGTGACAAAAAGAGGGAGCACCCTAACATCGGTGGTGCGGAGATGATGCCAGGCATTAAACGTCTGGAGGAGGAGACAGGCTCCAAATTTTGGAGGAAACGCTCGCATGACGAGGCGAGCAAACTAGAGTTAGCAGGTTCGTCGGGTGACGAGAGCCTGCCGGCTCCGAAAATGCCCTCGGCTACTAGAGGCCGTGGGCACGCGGGTTCTGGGCCTACATCTATCCCATCGCGAGATGGAAAAGGTCGTTTTCTTAGGCGAACTGGAACGCCAAGGCCCAGTGGTGGAAGCGACTCGGGTGACTCCGTATGTTCACGGATGTCGCTTGGGTCTAACAAGTCGGCGGTGGTTGTTCTAGAGCGGCTGCCGCTACCGAAACATCGAGGTGATAGTGATTGTCCCACAGACTATTCGGCAAAGTCGGTGAAGTCACGAGGAAAAGGCCGACAGACTCACGGACGATACGTTGGCCTGAATAAGCAGCGAGAGCTGTATAAGGAGTTTGTCGCGGAATCGTCGCAGCTCTCTGATCAGAGTGAGCTTGATGACGAAGAAGCCAAGAAGACACGAGAAGCCAGAGCTGCTGTCAGAGAGCTAATGCGCTCCGGCAAGAAGCCCTCGGATACGGTCGCCATCAAGGAGCGCATCGAGAAGCATCTCTTCTCGATACTGGATGTTGCAAGTCGCTCCAAGAACCTTAAGGGCGAGTGGGTCAAGAGGTTGAAGGACGCGGTGGAGTTCGTCCAGGACGATGTTTATGTCTTGGCGAACAGAACCCAGACGGAAGAGACCCAGAAGCTACAGGCTGAAAACCTACGCCTTAGCAAGGAGGTCGAAGAGTTGCGTAGGAGCATGGAGGCTATGAGTAAGCGGATGGCTTCAGCTCCTGAGTCCAACTTACTCGAAGACTTCCAGCGTTCCATCATGGTGTCAGTGGGAACCATGATGGACGCCAAGCTGGCAGGGCTCAAGGAGCTCTTGCCGGCTGAGAGGATTCTCCGCCCGCCTTTGGCAGCGGACAAGAAGCGGGTAGAAGCAGAAGCGGCAAGAGCTTCTGGAGGCAAGGCTACGGTCAATGCACCTAAACCTAAGCAGGCCCCTAAGCCTGCATCGGCACCAACACCTGCCCCTGTCACTACAGCTGCTGCTACTGCGTCTGCATCAACTGAGACGACGGTACCAGATGAAGGATGGGCAACCGTCACTAGACGGAAGCCCAATAAGAAGAAGAAGACGCCGAAAGCTCCACTGGTATCGAACACGACAGCCAACTCAGCTCAGACGTCGACCAAAGCTAAGAAGAAGCGGAGGTCAAGAAGAAAGAAACGGCGACAACCTCGCACTGCCGCCGTCGTCATTACCCTCGATATTGAGGCGGAGAAGAGGGGGGTGTCGTATGCCAGTGTTCTGGCAAAGGCACGCACCCAACTAAATGTCGCAGAGATGGGCATTGATCCTAGGGCTAATGTCATCAAACTGCGGAAGACTGCAACGGGGGCTCGCATTGTAGAGCTTCCCAAAGATGTAAGCCATGAGAAAGCCGATCTCCTGGCTGAGAAACTTAAAGGCATCTTCGCCGAAGATGCCCGGGTCACTCGGCCTATCGATAGTGCGGAGCTCCGAGTCACTTACTTGGATGACTCCGTTACTAAAGAAGAGATCGTCGTTGCTGTCTCTGAGCAAGGTCGTTGCCCACCCAACACCGTAAAGGTGGGTGACATTAGGGACGGCCCCGGTGGCACCGGTGCTACGTGGGTGAGTTGTCCAGTTGGAGCTGCGAGAGCTCTTGCTTCAGCTGGTAGATTGCTGATCGGATGGATTTCAGCCAGAGTAGAGTTGCGCACAGCTCGGCCCATGAAATGTTACCGATGCTTGGAAGTCGGTCATACTAAGGCTCGCTGCACGTCGGCAATAGATCGCAGTGAGCTTTGCTTCCAATGTGGACAGCCGGGCCATAAGCTCAAGACCTGCACGGGAAAACCCAAGTGCATTATTTGTCAAGAGGCCGGACGTAGGTCGGCTCACTTGATGGGAGGCAGAGGATGTGCTCCCCCTGCCTCAAAGAAGGGCAAAACGAAAGCGACAAGTGGGGTCCTTGCCGCATCGGTGGCTGAACAGGCTAAACCCTGTGAGGAGGCAATGCTGATCGAATAATGGATCAAGTCCGTCCACATTGCTTCCTACAAGGTAACCTCAACCACTCTGCCGATGCCCAAGATCTCTTCATACAGGCAATGGCAGAGTGGACGATTGATGTTGCGGTTGCAGCGGAGCCTTATTTCGTCCCCCGCCGGCCCAACTGGGCGGGAGACACTGACGGCTCTGTTGCCATCATCTCCGCAACTGGCACTAATTCCCAGCCCCTCACTACCATCCGTAGGGGCTCGGGCTTCGTCGCGGCGTCGTGGGGGCCGTATGCCATAGTCGGGACATACTTCTCCCCTAACAAAAGCCTCTCTGAATTCGAGCAGTACATGCAAGAGTTAGAGGGGGCTGTCCGAGGATTGGCGCCTCGCCCGGTTCTGCTGCTTGGCGACCTCAATGCTAAGAGCACGGCATGGGGGGAACCAGCGACCGATCGGCGCGGGGAACTCCTTCAAGAGTGGGCGCTCGGTTTGGAGCTCACTCTTCTGAATCGAGGTCGCGTCCACACTTGTGTTCGGTGGAACGGGGGGTCTATCGTGGATGTCTCCTTCTGCGATCCCTCTGTTGCCAGACGGATTGTCAACTGGCGTGTCGTTGAAGAGGCGGAGACGCTATCCGATCACAGATACATACGGTTCAGCGTCTCCCCTCATAGGGGAGCTGGAAATCGCCCTAACATCCCGGCGAATCCGGCGTCCCCTCGGTGGGCTCTCAAGAAGATGGATCGAGACTTACTCGTTGAGGCGGCGATCATCAGTGACTGGTTCGTCCAGCCACCTGCTCATCTGGTGGGTGTGAACGAGGAGGCGGTGCAGTTTCGCGTCACCGTAACCGCTGCATGTGACGCAGCAATGCCTCGCGTCCTGAGCAGACCTTCCAGGCGCTCAGTCTACTGGTGGTCACCAGAAGTCGCAGCCCTTCGACGACACTGCATAGGCGCTCAGCGCGAGCTCACCCATCACCGTTCGCGACATAGGGATGAGGCGTTGGAGGCGCTACTCTATGAGGCCTATCGGACGGCACGCAGAAGTCTCCGCCTCGGTATTCTGGAGGCGAAAGCCGCCGCTAGGCAAGAAATGTTTGAAGAGCTGAATCGGGATGCGTGGGGTCGCCCGTACCTGGCGGCAAGGAACAAGCTCCGCGCCGCGGCACCCCCGATCACAGAATCCATGGAGCCACATCTGCTCCAAAGCATTGTTTCTGCGCTGTTCCCGCCCCGGGCTGCTTTCGAGCCTCCCACGATGGGTACTGCAGAACCACGTGGGGAGATGCAGGCAATAACGGGAGGGGAGCTGGGGGCATCCATCGACCGCCTCCGGGCTAAAAAGACTGCTCCTGGACCTGATGGCATACCAGGTCGAGCATTGACGTTAGCCCTAGGCCCGCTCGAGCACAGACTGCGAAGTCTCTTCAACAGGTGCCTTGAGACGGGCCACTTCCCAGCCATATGGAAGACGGGGAAACTCGTTCTTCTTAGGAAAGAGGGACGACCGGCTGACTCAGCATCAGGGTACAGGCCGATCGTGCTATTGGACGAAGCGGGTAAGCTCCTTGAGCGCATCATCGCCAACCGCATCGTCCGCTACCTGACAAGGACAGGGCCTGACATGTCAGAGTCCCAATATGGTTTCAGGGTGGGCCGGTCCACCTTGGACGCCCTGAGCCAAGTGAAGAGCTTCACCGCGGAAGCGGTCACACGGGGAGAAATGGTGTTGGCGGTCTCGCTCGATATCGCCAACGCCTTCAATACGCTGCCTCACCAGTGTATCGAGTCGGCGCTCCGGTACCATGGAGTGCCGCTCTACCTACAGCGTATTGTTGTCGACTATCTTCGTGGTCGTAGTGTCACCTACACTTCAGCTACTGGCACACAGCGGCAGGAGACCGGTCTCGGTGTTCCGCAGGGGTCTGTTCTTGGACCACTCCTGTGGAACATCGGGTATGACTGGGTGCTGCGCGGTGCCCTACTCTCTGGGCTTCGTGTAGTGTGTTATGCGGACGACACGTTGATATTGGCTCGAGGAGCCAATTCGGAAGAATGCATACGGCGTGCGACCTGCGGCGTCAACCTTGTCGTAGGTCGCATTCGGCTGCTAGGACTGGAAGTAGCCCTGGGGAAGACTGAGGCCATACACCTTTTCGGTCCTCGAAGTCGACCCCCTGCTGCAGCTCACCTGGTGATCGACGGAGTTCGGATCTCAGTGTTGAGCAGTATGAAGTACCTTGGCTTGGTACTGGACGGACGGCTGAGCTTCCGCACGCACTTCGAGCGTATGGCGCCAAAACTTCTGGCCGCCGCGGCTGCTCTCGGAAGGCTCTTGCCTAATGTCGGAGGTCCTGATGTGGGGTGCCGTCGTCTATACGCCGGAGTCATCAGGTCGATGGCTCTGTACGGCGCTCCCGTTTGGGCGGACGCCCTATCAGCAGAGAACAGAGCGCTTCTGCATCGCTCGCAGCGCACTGTAGCTAATAGGGTTGTCAGGGCGTATCGCACTGTCGGTCATGAGGCGGCGTGCGTTCTAGCTGGGACTCCACCCTGGGATCTGGAGGCCGAAGTTCTTGCGGACATCTACCGCCGAACGGCCGAACTCCGATCTCGGGGTACTCATCCCCTGCAAAGGCAGGTGGAGGTATGGCGGCGACAAGCCCGAATTGTCGCCCACAGGAATTGGGAGCTACGTCTCCTGAGACCTACTGCTGGACGTTACACAGTGGCTGCGATCCGTCCACACTTACAACAGTGGGTGGAGAGGCGGCATGGTATTTTGACATACCGCCTCACGCAAATGCTGACCGGGCACGGTGCCTTTGGACACTACCTGTGCAGAGTCGCTAGACGAGAGGAGACGACTGTGTGCCACCAGTGTGGTCATGATGACGACACGGCACTGCACACATTGGTTTCGTGTCCGGCATGGAGGGAGCCCCGCGCTGAACTACTTACAGCGCTTGGGGGTATCAACCTGCTCTCACTGATGGCTGTTATTGCGGCCATGGCAAGCAGCCGAGCAGCTTGGACAGCGATGGCCTCATTTTGCGAGACTGTTATGTCGCAAAAGGAGGCGGCGGAGCGTGAGCGCGAAAATGATCCTAGCGCTCCGCAAATCCGCAGACGTCGAGTTGGGCGCAGAAGGGCTGCGCACGAGCGCGATCTTCCGCCCTAGCTGAGTCCCTGGGCGACAGGCACGGGGGTGCCTGTTGTCCGGTTGTAGGGACCCACGGTTGAGAGATGCATTTGGGTGTTTCGGATGCGTCTCCAAAAGGCGATAGTGGCCGACACAACATCGTTGGCCAACAACGTGTTCGCTTCGAGAGGAGCGTACAGGGATGCCGCTTGCCTTAACTGGCCGGCGGCTGCCGCAGGGCTGGTGCGTGAGGTATTGCAACGCATTTCCACGCACCAGTCTCTCACTGCGCAGGACGGAACACGGAGGGTGGTTTAGCCGGTAAGAGTCCGGCACTACCCGCTCACTCCCCCGGGTGGGTGGGTGTCCATGTAGGATTCCCCCGCCTGAAAAAAAAAAAAAAAAAAAAAAGGTTAGGTTCCCGCGGCGGGTCAGTTTGGCCTGCCGGACGAGTTTCTGGACTCGTATCGGGCGCGTCCCCCGGGTGGCGGATAGGGGAACGCCGCGCAGATATGCGCGGTACCGGTTTCGACCGGCGCGGACCAAAACCAGGCGTTGGGACCGCTCCTCATTCATTGAGGACGCGGTCATAGTCGGTCGCTGGGGGGTTGGGGAAGTTCGCTCCTGGTACGTGTCCGTTTCCGGACATGACTGGGATGCGAACAAGCGACTGACTGTGTTGGGATCGCTTTTCTCGCGAGAAGCGATCATGGCGGCGGGTCTGGTCAGATGCCTTTTGTCTGGCCGGGCGGGAGCTTTTGGTCACCGTCGTTGGTCCGCACTTTGCGGTTTTGCGAGGTGCGGAGAGCCGGTCGGCGTCTCGGACGTATTCCGAGCAGCGGCGACGGCGGAGTGCTTGTTTCCTCCTCTCCTTCTGGAGGGGGAGGTGGTTACGAGCGCGGGCGGCGGGTCCGGCTGTTCACGAGAGTAGGCAGTCGGGCATGGCAGTTGGCCACCGCCGGCCGAACCCGTAATCCTGTTCTTTTTGGGGCAGGGATGGGAGTTCCTTGCCTTTATTGGCCGGGAGCTGCGTGAAGACAACACTATAAAATTACCCTAAGCTCGTGCTGGTGACGTCCGGCCGTGGGCTGAATGGCGGGGGCGAACCCCGTCCCGAGGATGTCCCAGGGGACCACACCCCTGGCACAAAAAAGGAATACTTTATGAAATGGCACCTGGCAATACTAAACTACCCCAGGGAGGTACCGGACGCAATGCGAAAGGAGAATCCTCTGCGGGCCCTTCGGGGTCCGTCTGCCCCTCGTATTCTGGGGGGGGCACCCAGGGCCACTCGTCTGCTCGCAAGAGCAGTTCGAGAAGAAGCCGTGAGGGCTTGAGCGCTAAGGAGGGAGGCGCGCGGTCGGCTTCGGGCGGCAGCGTGTCGAGCTCTTTGAGCGCGGAGGAGTTAGTGGTCGGGGCGGTAGACAAGACCTACCGGAAACGGCCACGCTCAACATCACCGTCGCCAGAGGGTGACAGGACGAAATCCTGTCCAGGATCGCGCTCGGGGAGCGGATCCAAGCGAGGCAGGGGCCGACCGCCTACCACCGGCAAATATGTCGGTGTGGCCAAGGCCCAAGCCGAGCTAAAGGTGGCGCAGGAACGGCAGCGGCAGCTGGACGCAGAGGAGGAGATCCTTCGCGAGGCGGCCGCTGCCGAAAAACGGGACGAGGCTCGAGCTCGGCGCCTGGAGGAGGAGTCTGATGACGCTGACCTCCAGGACAGATTGGGGCTCGTCATTAGAGAGTCCATCGATGACAGCCTGAAGCTGGTGTCGAAGGTTGCCGCCAAGTCCGGCAACCTCAAGGGCGGATACGTGCGGATCCTAAACCAATCCGCAAGACGTATCCGCCGCGACGTGGAGCTCCTGACTGGACGCACCGCCTCCGAGGAGATTGCTCTTCTCCAAGAGGCGTGTGAGGCGTTCAGGGCAGAGAATGAGCGCCTCAATAATGACCTCGCGAAACTCCGTCGCGAGGTCAAAAAGATGACAAAGCAGCAGGGCGCAGCCGAGGCCGCAGCCAAGGCCGCTGCTGCTGCTACATCAGTGTGTCCCCCGGCTTTGGACGCCGAGGAGCTGACGCGCGCCATCATGGTCCAAGTTGGGACCATGGTGAATGCGCGGTTCGCCGCCGTGGACGACCGGCTGCTGCCAGAGCAGCGGACCCGTCCACTCCTCGCGGCGGACAGAAGAAGGGCGGACTCTCCGGCTCCGGTCGAGAGCCTGCCGGCAGCGACGGAGCAGGTGCAGATGGCGCCTGCCCCACAGCCTGCTGCTGCTTCGGACCCTCCCAAGGGAAAGAAGCAGCAGCCCAAGAAGAAGAAGGTTGCGGAGCCTCCGCAGCCTTCGACCTCTTCAGCGGCGGCCGCCCCTGAGGCCACCACCTCTGCCAGCCCCGTCCTAACGGAGGAGGGCTGGACCACGGTGGCCAAGAAGAAGGGGAAGAAGAAGCCCGAACAGCCCAGCAACAAGGGCTCGGGTGCCCCTTCAAAGGGGCAAAAGAAGAAGGCGCCGAAAAAGGCGTCCAAGAAGAAGGGGGCACCGAGGCTGCGCGTGCCGCGCTCGTCGGCTGTGGTCATTACACTGCAGCCAAGCGCGGTAGAGCGTGGCCTGTCCTACGCGGCCGTCATCCAGTCGGCCATGGACAAGGTGCCCCTCGCGGACATCGGTATCACCGGCCTGCGATACAGGCAGGCGGTGACCGGTGCCCGCATCTTTGAGCTGCCGGGGGCTAAGAGCGGCGAGAAGGCCGACGCCCTCGCGGCAAAACTGCGGGAGGCACTGGGTGCCGACGACGTCCGGGTCTCCAGGCCCGCCAAGTGCGCAGAGATGCGCATCTCAGGCTTGGACGACTCCGCGACGTCGGACAGCGTCATCGCCGCAGTTGCCCGCTCGGGCGGCTGCACGGCGGGTGAAGTCAAGGCGGGGGAGGTACGACGCACCCCCTCCGGCCTTGGCAGCGTTTGGGTGCGCTGCCCCGTGGCAGCCGCTAACAAGGTGGCCCGTGGTAGGCTACTAGTCGGATGGGTCTCGGCGCAGGTAAAACTGCTGGATGCCAGACCCACCCGATGTTTCCGTTGCCTACTCAACGGGCACGTGCAGCATTTCTGCACGTGCGAGGAGGATCGCCGCACGCAGTGCTACCGCTGCGGCGAGGTCGGCCACCTGGCCAAGTCGTGCGCCAGGGATCCGCACTGCACAGCCTGTGCTGCTGCGGGTCAGAAGGCCGACCACCCGATCGGCACCAAACCCTGTGGGGCTAGCGTGCCCCAAAAGGGTAAGGGGAAGGCCGCAACCCTGCGGCCGACCCCTGCTCCAGCTGCCACGGGTGGGGAGGTCGTGCCCATGTCTGCCTGATGTGGCCCACTTCTCCGTCTGGTGTTGCGCACCCAAGCGCCAAAAGGGTCAGTGAGGGGACGGACTTGGCGTTCCCTCACTGAGCAGAGGCCCGCGGAGGCTGGGTTGGGAGACCCACCTCTGCATTGCACTGGCCTCTGCACCGAAGTCCTGTACCCCCCTACCTCTACATAGGGGGGAGCGAAGAATCCGCCCCACTTTACAGGGTGGATAGCGCTGGTGGGGTTGGCGGTAGAATGCTGTAGCGATCCCGCCTCCCCGCCACTTATGCGCTGATGCAGGCAATATGTGAGGTTTTTAGTGGGTAGGCCCTTGTGGATCTTATTGGGTTCAGGGGGAGAGTCCCACATATCCCCGTCGCCTCCAGCGGCGGGGAATGCGTAACGCATTTCCCTCACGTTAAAAAAAAAAAAAAAAAAAAAATGTTTGTTTTGGTTTGTTTTTTTTTTTTTTTTTTTTTTTTTTTTTTTTTTTTCAAGTTTTTCGAATTCTTCCTCCGATGTGGTTGTCGGAGACTTTATTCAGGTTTATTCATCTTTTTATCATTTTAGTTGTTTTGTTTATATTTATATAAAGTAGAAATTTTTGTTTTATCTTGTTTTATTACGTGTGATTGCGTCGATTGCGATCGCTGTGCAATATTGTATGAAGTGTGGTCTATTTCTTTTGTTTGAAATTAGTTCAGGTAGAGATTCTATTGTTAATTTTGTGTCTGTATTTGATTCTAGATTGTATCTTAAGTTTGTGTATTTGGGACATTCTATTAGTAGGTGAATTATAGTTTCTTCTGCTGCTGGGTTGCAGACGCATGACGGATCGTCTTTACATTTGAATCGGGTTAGGTATGCGGAGAATCCGCCATGTCCTGTTAAAACTTGTACCATTATAGGTTTGAGGTGAGTACTTCTTATAATTTTATAGGCTAATGGTATGTCAGGAAGAAATATTTTTGTTGTTGCTGCTGTTGGTCCTTCTTTATAGCGTTTGTTCCATATTTGGATAGATTGTTGTCGAATTTCTTTCTTTATGTGGGATATGGGGCGGTACTCGTAACTGGCAGATGTTCTAGTGTAGTGGGCAGCCTGTTTTGCCAAATCGTCTGCACGCTCGTTGCCTGGTATTCCCACGTGTGCTTTGATCCAGTATAGCTTGACTGGGTGATCCATTTGCTGAAGCCTTGAGATGTTAGCTCTGATCTTAAATGCCAAGGGGTGGAAAGTGTCAGCGTTTTTCACGATGTCTAGAGCAGATCTAGAGTCACTCAGTACAGCCACCATGTTCTTCTTTAGTCTATGCGCCAGTTCTGTCGCTTGATAGATTGCGTAGAGCTCTGCTTGGAAGACTGTACAGTGTGACTCTAGTCTCATCTTTTTAGTGTGTCTCTCAGAACCACCTACCCAGCACGTATATGCTGCACCCACTTTGTTGTCGATTTTACTGCCATCAGTGTAGATTTGAACATTTGGTAATTGGAACTCTTCCATGTTTTCAGGCAGCATATCTCCTAAGCTTATATAATCTATATCCGGCTCCAAGGCCGGATGCGGAGCTTGTTTATAGCACACCCGATCTTCCGTCTGTCGAATTTCATCTTCTGGCGTTAGGTCAGGTCTTTTGGCGACATATATTAGTGCTGCTTCTCTAATGCGTAGGTCCAGAGGGATTAGTCCAGCCAGTACCATTGCTGCATTGTGCGACACAGTTCGATAAGATTTGGAAATCTTTTGCGCAAAACCCCTCTGGATTCCATTAAGAAGTTTTTGAGTCATTAGTTTTTCTGCTGTTGGAGCCCATGCGCTAGCGGCGTACAGAATTGTGGGCTCTATGACTGCTGTGTAAATTGTTCGTACTATTTCTGGATTTAATCCCCATTCTATCTTTGCGGTTCTAGATACCATTTTGTAAATATTTGTAGCTTTCCGTGATATATGTGCAACATGGCTATTGAATGTAAGTTTGGAGTCTATTATCAGCCCTAAGATTTTCATCTCTTGTACCATCTGAATGGGACTGCCTCCCATGTACACGTCTGGGACATCATACTTCAGTTTGTTTGTTATTACCATCGCTTGAGTCTTGTGGGTTGCGAATTTGAGTTTGTTTCTGATGCCCCATTCGTGCACATAGGCAAGTGTTTCTTCTGCCTGTTCTTTAATTTTATTTGTTTTTTGTCCCGAAAACACCAGAACGACGTCGTCTGCAAATGCTTGACAATAGACTTGTTTGTTGCTTAGGTCGTCAAGTAATGGGTCCAACAGAAGGTTCCAGAACGTAGGGCCCGCTATTGAGCCCTGGACACATCCTTTAGTTGTGGGTCTTTCGAAAGTTTCGCCTGCATAGTGAACAACTACTCTTCTATTCGCAAAATAGCTGTCCACCATGCGTCTGATGTTGATAGGGCATCCTTTAATTGCGAGTTGGTGTTTGATGGCGGGCCACCACGCACTGTCGAATGCCCCTTCTATATCCAAGGACACTATTATCGATATCTCTTTATTTTTTAGGTTGAGTCGGATGTGCTTCAAGAGGTCATACAGTGCGTCCTCTGTGCTGTGTTGTAAAACGAACCCATACTGTCGAGGATTGGTCTTGGATTGAATGTGCCATTTGATTCGCTGTGTCATCATTTTTTCTAGAATTTTCCCTAACACCGATAAAAGACCTATCGGCCGATAAGATTTGGGTTGTGTATAATCTGATTTACCAGGTTTTCTTAGCACTACTATGGCAGCCTCTTTCCATGGTGCGGGAAAGTGCGCCAGGGTTAGGCATTTATTTGCGATTTCTAAAAAGATTGGCAGTCTAGCAGATATTGTGGCTAGACATATATCCGCTGTTAGGCCATCAGGGCCAGGGGCTTTTTTAGGGTTGAAGTTTTTTAGCACCCTTTTGAGTTCAGCCTCCGTAAATGGTTGGTCTTCAAATTCGATGTGGTCACGGTTGTTGATACTATCGGCAATTTCTCTTATGTTTTTGTGGTAATTGTTATCAGTGTTTGGATCGTCCTCCGGGAAGAAAGTTCTTGCCAATAGCTCTGCTGATTTTGCCGGATTTAAAACTATACTATTGTCCGTAAGAAGTTGGTCATCTTGTTTTTTGTTTGAGGCCTTTATAACGCGGTATATACTGTCCCACAAGCTTTCCCTATCTTGCTTTGAGCAGAACTCTTTCCAGCTCTCAGTCTGTGCATGAGTTGCTGCTTCTTCATATTGTTTTTTGCTTTCCAGGTACTCACTGACTACGTGCGGTCTTCTGGAGGGGGCTGCGCAGGACACTCGGCGACGCTTCGTGTTTACTTCTCTCTTCAGGCGTTCCAGTTCATCGGACCACCAGGGTAAGTACTTTTTATTTTTGTTGCTTTTTATTATTGGTATTGTTTCTTTACAGGTATCTTGTATGCATTTTAAATATTTTTCAATTGTATCTTCTAATTCTGTTATGTTTTGAATTTGTCCTATTTTATTTTGTGTTATTTCTTGAGTGTCTAATGATTTTTTGATGTTTTCAGAGAACTGTTTCCAGTTGGCCTTCCGGGTATTGTAGACACGAGTGGCGCTTTTATGACGTTCTTCAGAGGACTTTTCTAGTTTTAAGCTGAAGGTAAGTGCATTGTGATCCGAGCTGGTGACGGACTTATCGACTCTCCAGTCCGTGATCTTTTCTAGAAGGTTCTGTGAGCAGACTGTGACATCCACGTGGCTGGTGAGGACCCGACCACCTCGAATTGTGTCAAAGGTAGGTTCAGAACCTTGATTTAATATGTGCATCTCTATCTCATCTAGAAACCCTCTGAGTGTTTCGCCGCGGCTATCTTCGTCTGCACTTCCCCACCATGGACTCCATGCGTTAACGTCGCCGCCGATAATTATTTTGTCAGCACACATAGTTCCTATAATGAGTCTTAGCCGATCCAGGTAGGGTTCCAGCGGTTCATTGCCTTCGAAGTAGACCGATATGACACCTATCGTCCACTTACTGGTCTTAAGAATTGTTGCGGCTATGTTTTCTGTGTTCATTGATTGATCATTTTGAATCATTAAGTCATCGTCAAAAATTATGATTGCCGACTTTACAGGCTTTAACCTATTAGGTCCGCACTGAACTACTCTAGTGCCTGTGTACCGCTTTAACTCTCCTATTGACCCTACATATGGCTCCTGTACTAGTGCTATGTTGAATTGACGTTTAGATGCTTCCTGGAGTAGTTCCTGAGTAGCAAGGCGTTTTCGCTGTAGATTAGCTTGTATGAATTTGTATTGTTTAGTGGGATTTATATTGGATAGCAGTTGTGAGCTGTCGATTGTAGAGGAGCCGTTGGCGTTAACAACAATAGGAGACGCTAGACCGTGCTATTGTGTCCCACTTGCGACGGATGGGACAGTCTCTATCGAATGCATTATGCGCCGTATCTTGGTGTTTTGCCGTTTTACAGTTGCAGCAAACAGGTGATTCAGCGGCAGAGTAGGAGGGGCAGTTCGCTCGTAGGTGAGTATCACCACAGTAACTGCAGCGGTCAGATGTCTCCTTACACGTTTTGCGCCCGTGGCCGTACCCCAGACAGCGAGTACACTGTACTAGGGGAGACTGATCCTGGACCGTAACGTACTGTAGGTCTATGTGCATTCTGCCCGCTGAAGTCAGCCTTTGCCACATCTTGGGTGAGACTTGGAGTATGACGTGGTTTTCATGGGGGTTCCTAGCCCTTCTGCGGTACTTTACGCTGGCTTTAAATTCATCTTCGGACAGGTCGTTGAGGATACCAGAGTTTTGCGTCCTTAGTGACGCCAAGATGTCCTCGTCAGTATTATAAGATAGAAGATCCTTAATAATTACTAACGGCTCTTTGTTCTTTGCCTCTTCAACCTTTAGATGTTCATTATTAGTCAATTTTTCTGTCATTTTAATAAGGTCCTCTCTGTTGTTGCAGCTTAATACTATCTTTTGGTTTCTGACTTTACGAATCCTCTGCACCTGTAATCCGGATGTCTTTGCGTCAAGCGTTTGTCGCACTTTACCAAGGACTTCATCGCTCGTGTCCTTCTCCAACTCTGAGGACACTATAATCGAGTGATTGGGCGTGGGCTTTAGGGGGTTGCGACCCGGCCGGGAGAGTACGTCTGCGTAAGAAGGTGCTCCTTCCTTAAGCGACACTATTTGTCTGCCCGTTTCTTCCGCAGCCTTGCGCAACTCCTTCAATTCTCCCAATAGTTGCCCCCAGTCCTGGACACCTTCACACGGTGGCGGAGTGTTCTGCTGCTTAGCAGACAGTAGCTGGACAACGTCCGATGGTATATCACGGCGAAGAGCGTCGAGTTTAGCAAGGATTCTGTCAGTCGGTAATAGTATAAAGTTCTCCGGAGTGACGCTATTTGTATTTGTATTAGAAGTTGTTGTAGTAGAACTCGTGTTTGTAACTAAATTAGCAAGTTGCTTTGAATGTTCTCTCTCAATGGTAAGTAACTCTTCCTTTAACTGGATTTTCAATCTCTCTAACTGTAGCTGAAGGCTTTGACGTGTCTCACTAAGGTTGACGACCATGTTGTGTAACCCGGTAAGACTGTTAATAACGCATTCCTTAATGGTCGTCTTTAGGTTGCCAGATAAATCTAGCTGGGATTTTGCGTCTTGGAGCAATTTGTTTGCCGAAGCAGTGATATTCGGCTCTTGCAGTACCTCAGACGGGATGTTAAATACTGCCTGAGACATCTTACTTTATATTATATGTGATATGTGGTTAATTTAAATGTAAGAAACTGTGTTATGTTAGAATTTTGATGAGTATTTATTATTGGAGAAAGTTGTAAATTATTAAGTTATGCGTTGAGCTGGGAATGTGGTTAATATTTACTTTTGAAAAGGGACTTACAGTATATTAGGAAGAGTTAAATCAATCTTTCAGAAAGTCAGCTTTGCGGTTTTAAAATATCCACAAAGTTAGCAAATTAAACAATGAAGTCGCTGATAATTGTGTTTCAATTTCGTGATATTTAAAGAAAACAACCTTTAAATGGTCACTATAACTAGCGGAAAACTTAGCTATAGTAGTCCGAAAACCAATTAATAACTCAAGGTATCAATTAACAAAGCAATATAACAAAATGAAATAATTATGAATTTGAATGGGAAAAATGTGAATTTTAATATGTTTGAAACCTCGGAATTAAATATAACAAAAAATTTGAGGGCATGAATCGTAGATGATATCAAAAGAACACTATATAACTGAATTTTAAGAGGTGAAAGCAAATTAAAAAGTACGATAGAAACAGAAAAACGGATTTTTGAAATCAAAGCAAATTTTTCAAGAATTTAAAAACTGTTTATCGTGGATAACTTAAAAACCAAACAAGTGGGATGCAATTATTTTACACCATAAGGTAGCTTAGACAATAACGGATTTTTTAGAGATATCAACCATCGAAATCGGATAATAACTAATACTTGAAAAATCGTTGGGTTAGGTTAGGTTAGGTTAGGTTAGGTTAGGTTAGGTCCCGCGGTGGGTCAGTCTGGCCTGCCGGACGAGTTGCTGGTCTCGTATCGGGCGCGTCCCCCGGGTGGCGGATAGGGGAACGCCGCGCAGATATGCGCGGTACCGGTTTTACCGGCGCGGACCAAAACCAGACACGTGGGATCGCTTCTCACGGAGAGGAGCGATCGGTGCGGCGGGTTCCGGTCAGTCGCGTTTTGACTGGCCGGACGGCGACTTCGGTCACCGTCGGACAAACCGTAAGCCTCACTGAGAGGAACGGGGGCTCGCATCGGCTTTGCCGGGACGGGCTGCGAGGAAAGCACCTCTATAAAAAACTAGACGTGGGCGTCTACGGACGCGGAGTCGGCGGGTCTGGTGGCCGCGTGTGCGGCCGGCGGACTGGCAGCAATGCCAACGTCGTGCATATCGTAAACCTGTTCGAGTCTCTTGGGCAGGAACGAGGGTCTTGGCTTAATTGCCCGGGCTGCGAGGAGTAAACCTCTATAAAAAATCCCCGAATCTCAAGCTCTTGTACGTGGCGACTTGATGGATGGCTGATGGGATCTTCAGTTCCGAACGTACACACTCCAGAGAACCGGCGGCCTCTCTGGTAGTAATACGCTTACCCAGGTACAGGGGGCACTGCCTGGGTGGACCGAATATTTCCCCCATACTCGTGGGAATCTTATGGATACATTAAAGAAAAAACCCAAAACCCAAGACGTTGTGGAGGGTGCGGAGTCTGACTCCGCATCGAGTATGATGAGTTTAGAGGAGGTGGTGGTTCGCGCTGAATGCGGAAAGTTTTACCGCAAGCGGCCACTATCTGGTGAGTCGGCGTCGTCAGGTGACGACTCCAGGCCGGCGTCCAGATCTTCACTTTCGGGGCGCAACACCCCAAAGCGAGGACGAGGGCGACCACCTACTACCGGCCAGTACGTGGGCTTATTTAAGGCCAAAAAGGAGGCGGATGCCGAAAAGGCTAAGGAGCTCTGGCTGTCAGCAGAAGACGAGGTAGTGCAGGCAGCAAAACGAGTCCAAAAGTCACGGCAGTACCTGAAAGAGGTGGTTGATGGCTCGGGAAAGCTGAGCGAGAAGACAGCGGCTGCCATCAAAACCAGTGCGGGGGACAGTATCGAGGCCATTCTAAAGGTCGCGAAAAAGTCTCGCAATCTGAAGGGTCCCTTCCAAGGGGCCCTTAATCAAGCAGCTGCCACTCTCAAGGACATCGTGGAGACGCTGAGCTCTCGCTCCGTCTCCGACGAGACGACCTTGCTGCAGGCGGAGTGTGCTCGCCTGCAGAATGACAACGCTCGCATGCAGCGCGAGCTGTTGGATCTCCGAAAGGAATTCAACGAATTTCGTACGGAGGCGGCGTTGCAGAAGGCAGCTCTTACCGCCCCAGTCGTAGAGGTGCAGCCTTCTAAGCCGCCGTTCGACTGTGAGGACCTGGTGCGGACGATCATGGTCCAAGTTGGGACCATGGTCAACGCCAGATTCGCAGCTATGGAAGACAGGTTGTTGCCTGAGGTGCGGCTACGGCCGCCCCTAGCTGCTGACGCCAAAAAGGCGGCGCAGACACCTTCACAAACGCCTTCAGTGGAGGTGCCGAAGCCTTCGGCTAATGTGGCAAAACAGGCGGAGAAGCCTGCTGAAAAGCAGCCCCCGGCTACGACCCCAGTCCAGGGGAAGAAGAAGGGGAAAAAGAGACAGAAGGGTGCGGGCTCCTCAAAAGAGCCCGTTCAAGCAACACCCTCGGTCAGCGCAACGATGAAGGAGGTCAGCCCCAAGACGGCCTCTCAGCCCGCTGCTGGTGCCAGTACCGGCGGAGACGGTTGGACTACGGTGGGCAAAAATGGCAAAAAGGCCAAAACGCCCAAAAAGCAGTCCAAAAAGAAGGGCAACAAGAAGCAGAAGGATCTGCGCCCTCCTCGCTCCTCGGCCGTAGTCATCCAGCTGCAGCCTGGGGCGACGGAACGGGGCCTATCATATGCTGCAGTCCTCACTGAGGCTATGGAGAAGGTCCCACTGAAGGAATTGGGCGTCGACAGTTTGCGGTATAAGACCGCAAAGTCGGGGGCTCGAATCTTTGAGTTGCCAGGTACCACTAGCGGCGACAAGGCCGATGCCCTGGCAAACAAAATTCGGGCTGCCTTCAAACCGGAGGACGTTAGTGTCTCCAGGCCCGTGAAGAGCGCACAGCTGCGCATAAAGGGCCTGGACGACTCCGTCACCACCGAAAAAGTGGTCGCAGTAGTTGCGCGCGAGGGAGGTTGTGCACCCGAGGCCATCAGGGCCTCCGAAGTGCGCCGCAGCGACGCAGGGGTGGGCTCTATCTTGTTGAGCTGCCCCGTCGCAGTCGCTAGCAGGGTGACGCGCATGAAGCGGCTCGTAATCGGTTGGGTCTCTGCCCAGGTCAAGCTGGTGCAGGACCGCCCGAAACGGTGCTTCCGGTGCCATCTTATGGGGCACACAAAGGGTGACTGCACCGAACAAGTGGATCGCAGCACCCAGTGCTTTAAATGTGGGCAGACCGGACACGAGCTGAAGGCGTGCACTGCTGAGGCGCACTGTCCGGCTTGCGCTGCTGCGGGCCGTCCCGCTGATCACGAGATCGGGACGAAGGCCTGCAAACCCGCGAAGGCTTCCAAGCCCACGAAGAAGGGGGAGAAGAATGCTGCGGCTCCGCAGCTGACCCCTGCTCCAGCTGCTGCAGTAGCCGGGGATGAGGTGGTAGCCATGACCACCGATTAATGGCCCACCGATTCCTGCAGGCGAATTTGAACCACTGCGCCCGAGCTCAAGACCTTCTGGTTCAGAGCATGGCGCAGTGGTCTATCGATGTTGCGGCGGTCGCTGAGCCGTATTTCGTCCCCCCCAGGGACAACTGGGTGGGTGACGGAGCAAGCTCAGTCGCCCTTGTCTCGCGGGCTCCTCTTCGGGTGGTCGCTAGGCGGCCGGGATGCGTCGCAGCGGTGGCAGAGAACACACTCGTTCTGGGGGTGTACTTCTCGCCTAACAGGGTCTTCGCCGAGTTCGAGGCGTTTCTCGATAATGTGGGGGCCCTGATTGGGCGAAATCGCCCCCTTCCGGCGATTGTTCTCGGGGACCTCAACGCCAAGTCAACGGCTTGGGGTTCCCCCGCCACCGATGCGCGAGGCGCACTCGTGGAGGAGTGGCTGGTAGCGGTGGGACTGTGCGTCCTCAACCGGGGGTCGGTGCACACTTGCGTGCGGCAGCTGGGCGGGTCCGTCGTGGACGTCTCCTTCGCAAGTCCAGTTGTCGCGGGCAGTGTCACCGGCTGGAGAGTGTTAGAGGGGGTGGAGACATTATCGGATCACCGCTATATCCGGTTTGACGTCTCCGCCCCTTCAACGTCGTCGTCGTCATCGTCGCGTCCGATGTTTCCGCGATGGGTGCTCCAGAGACTGGATAGGGATGTGCTGCAGGAGGCAGCAATCGTTCAGGCCTGGGTCGGCACGTCAGTGGCGTTCGTGGGGGTAGACGAGGAGGCGGCTTGGTTCCGGAGCGCAATGTCTAACATCTGTGACAGCGCAATGCCCCGGGCCAAGTCGCGGCCCTCACGACGCCAAGTCTATTGGTGGTCAGCTGAGCTGTCGGAGCTGCGCGTGGCGTGCGCCACACACCGGCGTGCGTACACGCGCCAGCGCAGAAGGCGCACTACCGACCGCGCTCTGGAAGCCCGGCTCTACGCCGCCTACCGAGGGGCCACAGTGGCCCTTCAACAGGCAATCGGCCGGGCCAAGGACGCGGCTCGCGAGGAGCAGCTGGCCACCCTCAACGCAGATCCGTGGGGGCGCCCGTACCAGTGGGTACGCGGCAAACTCCGCCCTTGGGCGCCCCCGCTGACCCAGACCCTGGATCCCCAGTTTCTGGACACCGTGACGACGACCCTCTTCCCGATGAGGACGCACCATACTCCCCCGCCGATGCAGCATCCGCGGGCGACCGGGAGCGATGACGGGACCGTGCCTGCAATCACATCTGCAGAGCTAGGGGCGGCAGACCTTCGGCTTAAAGCCAAGAACACCGCCCCCGGTCCCGACGGAGTGCCCGGCCGCGTACTGGCCCTGGCACTCAAGGCCCTAGGGCCCCGACTACGAGGACTTCTCGACGCCTGCCTGCAGCGCGGAGAGTTCCCACAGCAGTGGAAGGCAGGCAGGCTTGTCCTGCTCCGGAAGGAGGGGCGCCCCGTGGACGCTCCATCCGCATACCGGCCGATAGTGTTGCTTGACGAGGTGGGAAAGTTCTTCGAGCGAATTATCGCCGCTCGCCTCGTCAAGCACCTAACAAGGGTAGGGCCCGATCTGTCCGACAACCAGTTCGGATTCCGGGGGGGTCGCTCGACCGTTGACGCGATCTTGCGCGTCAAGGCCCTTTCGGACCAGACAGTATCGGGTGGCGGGGTGTTGTTGGCTGTGTCTCTCGACATTGCCAACGCCTTCAACACCCTGCCATGGAGTTGTATTGCGGCGGCGCTCCAATTTCACGGAGTGCCGAAATATCTCCGCCGAGTAGTCGGGGCCTATCTGGCCAACCGGGCCGTGGTCTTTGAAGGCCGTGGCGGGCTGGTCACCAAACCGGTGACCTGCGGTGTTCCACAGGGGTCAGTCCTCGGACCTCTCCTGTGGAACATCGGCTACGACTGGGTGTTGCGGGGCGCCACTCTCCCGGGTGTCAGCGTCGTGTGCTACGCTGACGACACGCTCGTGATGGCCCGGGGGAGGTCACACAGGGAGGCGTCCATACTCGCCACGGCCGGAGTGGCCCACGTGGTCGGGCGCATTCGCGCTCTTGGTTTGGAGGTGGCGCTATCCAAGTCCGAGGCCCTCTTCTTTCATGGGCCCCGGAAAGCGCCACCTGCTGGGTCCCACATCGTCGTTGGGGGGGTTCGAATCAACATCGGGTCCACCATGCGCTATCTCGGGCTGGTGCTCGATGGCAGGTGGACCTTCGACCCCCACTTCGACCGATTGGGGCCCAGAGTCTGTGCAGCTGCGGCTGCTCTGGGTCGGCTCCTCCCAAATTTGGGGGGACCGAAAGTGAGTGTTCGGCGCCTCTTCATGGGGGTTGCCCGCTCGATGGCGCTCTATGGTGCGCCAGTCTGGGCGGATCACCTGACGCCGCGCGGCGCCGCTTCCTTGCGGCGGCCGCAGCGAGCAATTGCCGTCCGGGTCGTCCGCGGTTATCGCACCATCTCTTACGAGGCAGCCTGCGTGCTGGCCTCGGCGATGCCGTGGGACCTGGACGCCAGAGCCCTTGCGGCCGCCTATCGCTGGCGCAAGGAACTGGCTGAACGCGGTGAAAGGCCCCCGCCTCGAGCCGTCGAGCGGCGTATGGAGGAGCTCCGTGGAGCCCTCGTATTGGAGTGGGCGGACAGGCTTACCCGGCCTACAGCCGGTCTTCGGACCATTGAAGCCGTCCGCCCTCGTCTCATGGAGTGGCTGAAGAGGCGCCACGGGACACTCACTTTCCGAGTGACGCAGGTGCTGTCGGGGCATGGCTGCTTCGGCAGCTACCTGTGTCGGGTGGGCAGAGAGCCGTCCAGGGCCTGCCACCACTGTCCGTGCGGCGAGGACACGGCGCAGCACACGCTCGAGCATTGTCCGGCTTGGGCTGTGCAGCGCCGAACACTCGCCGCAGTTATCGGGTCGGACCTCTCGCTTCCAGCTGTCGTTGAAGAGATGGTAGGGAGCGAGGGGTCCTGGAGCGCCATCACGGAGTTTTGTGGGGAGGTGATGGCGCTCAAAGAGGCAGCAGAAAGAGAGCGGGAGCTTGAACCCGCTCTCCCGATGCGTGCCAGAAGAGTAAGGCGGAGGAGGAGGGCAGACAACGCCCTCTTCCAACCGCCTTAGTATGGTCGTAAGGCCTCGGGGCCCCTGGTGGTGGGCCCAAGGGCGCGCGCTTCTCTGAGCGCCGCGCGATAAGGGAAGACAGCGAGGAGTTGGACTAGCCGACTCCTTGCTGTGCGGAGGCCTGCGGAGACTGGGTTGGGAGACCCACCTCCGCATTGCACTGGCCTTCGCCGAAGTCCTGCTGCCCCCCTATTCCCCGGGGGGGCACAAACAGCGAAGTTCCGCCCTTTTCAGGGCGGCAGCGCCGGCGGGGTTGGCGGTAGAGTGCTAATAGCGATCCCGCCTCCCCGCCATCATAGGCGCCAGCAGGCATGTGTGGTTTTTAGTGGGTATACCCTCGTGGATCGGCCTTTTCGGTTCACGGGGGGGAGTCCCACATAACCCCGTCGTCTCCCAACGACGGGGTATGCGTAATGCATTTTCCGCACGTTATAAAAAAAAAAAAAAAAAAAAAAAAAGGTTAGGTTAGGTCCCCGCGGCGGGTCAGTTTGGCCTGCCGGACGAGTTTCTGGACTCGTATCGGGCGCGTCCCCCGGGTGGCGGATAGGGGAACGCCGCGCAGATATGCGCGGTACCGGTTTCGACCGGCGCGGACCAAAACCAGACACGTGGGATCGCTTCTCACGGAGAGGAGCGATCGGTGCGGCGGGTTCCGGTCAGTCGCGTTTTGACTGGCCGGACGGCGACTTCGGTCACCGTCGGACAAACCGTAAGCCTCACTGAGAGGAACGGGGGCTCGCATCGGCTTGCCGGGACGGGCTGCGAGGAAAGCACCTCTATAAAAAACTAGACGTGGGCGTCTACGGACGCGGAGTCGGCGGGTCTGGTGGCCGCGTGTGCGGCCGGCGGACTGGCAGCAATGCCAACGTCGTGCATATCGTAAACCTGTTCGAGTCTCTTGGGCAGGAACGAGGGTCTTGGCTTAATTGCCCGGGCTGCGAGGAGTAAACCTCTATAAAAAATCCCCGAATCTCAAGCTCTTGTACGTGGCGACTTGATGGATGGCTGATGGGATCTTCAGTTCCGAACGTACACACTCCAGAGAACCGGCGGCCTCTCTGGTAGTATTACGCTTACCCAGGTACAGGGGGCACTGCCTGGGTGGACCGTATATTTCCCCCATACTCGTGGGAATCATATGGATATTTCTTACAAAAAAACAAAAACCCAAGACGTGAGGGAGGATGTGGAGTATGACTCCGCATCGAGCGAAATGAGTGTGGAGGAGGTGGTGGTTCGCGGCGACTGCGGGAAGTTTTTCCGCAAGCGGCCACTGTCTGGAGAGTCAGCGTCGTCAGGGGACGAAGCTAGGCCGGCGTCCAGATCTTCGCTTTCGGGGCGTAATACCCCAAAGCGTGGACGAGGGCGGCCACCAACTACCGGCCAATACGTGGGCTTATCGAAAGCCAAAGCGGCACTCGATGCCGAAAAAGAAAAGGAGTTGCGGCTATCGGAAGAGGAGCAGATAGTCCAGACGGCTCAGCGCGCCCTAAAAGCTAGGGCGTACATGAAAGAGGCAGTTGCTGATACCGGCAAGCTAAGCGATAAAACAGCGTCGGCAGCAAAACTCAACGCGGAGGAGAGTATCGCAATGATACTCAAGGTTGCTAAAAAGTCTCGCAACCTTAAGGGCCCCTTCCAGAAAGCCCTTAATCAAGCGGCGGACTCCCTACAGGAGGTAGTGGAGACACTAAGCGCTCGCTCCGTCTCTGAAGAGACTGCACTCCTGCAAGCGGAGTGTGCCCGTCTGCAGGCAGATAACGCTCGAATGCAGCGGGAAATGCTCGAGCTCCGTAAGGAGTTCGATGCATTACGGGTGGAAGCGATGCTGCAGAAAGCAGCTCCCGTCGCTTCCGTCACCCCGGTCGCGGAGGCGCAACCGGTCCGTCCACAGCTCGACCAAGACGAGCTGGTGCGTAAAATCATGGTCCAAGTCGGGACCATGGTCAACGCCAGGTTTGACGCGCTGGATGACCGGTTGCTACCAGAGGTGAGGCTGCGGCCGCCGCTAGCTGCGGATGCCAAAAACGCGGCGAAGGTGCTGAAGCAGTCGGCTGAAGTGCCTAAGCCACCAACTCAGGTGGCTCAAACGTCGGCGAAGCCTGCCAAAGCGCAGCCCCCTTCTGCAGTTCCTACAGGGAAGAAGAAGGGAAAAGGGAAGAAGGGTGCGCGCAAGACAGAAGAGTCTGCTCAGGCCGCACTGACCACGGACGAGACTGCCTTAAAGCCCACCGCCAGCACCAGCGACGACAATGGCTGGACCACGGTGGTGAAAAAGGCGAAGAAGCCGAAGGTGCCTGCCGAACAACCCAACGCAGGTCCTAAGTCCTCTAAGAAGGCTTCAAAGAAGTCTTCAAAGAAGGCTTCAACGAAGAGGGACAAGGCGCTACGCACTCCGCACTCATCAGCAGTGGTTATCACACTGCAGCCAGGTGCGGAGGAGCGTGGCATATCCTACGCGGCGGTGCTAGCAGAGGCCAAAGAAAAGGTCCCGCTAGCTGAACTGGGCATAACCTCGGTGAGGTACCGGAAGACGGCGTCGGGAGCTCGCGTCTACGAGCTCTCTGGTGCCACGAGTGGCGGGAAGGCGGATGCGCTCGCCACCAAAATGCGGGAGGCCTTCAAAGCTGAAGACGTCCGTGTGTCCAGGCCCGTCAAATGCGCCGAACTGCGCATCAAAGGCCTGGATGACTCGGTCACCACTGCCGAGGTCGTCGCCGCTGTGGCCAGAGTGGGTGGTTGTGAGCCGAGCGACATTAAGGCTGGCGAGGTGCGCCACACCGAGACGGGAGTGGGCACTATCTGGCTCAGCTGTCCTGTCGCTGCGGCTCGTAAAGTTACGCGGGGCAGGCTTCTCGTCGGGTGGGTGTCGGCGCAAGTTAAGCTGCTTGACGAACGCCCAAAACGGTGCTTCCGTTGCCTCAAGTCGGGTCACACCAAGCCCGAATGCAACGACGCGGTGGACCGCAGCGAGGAATGCTTCCGCTGTGGACAGACAGGCCACCAACACAAGCAGTGCTCCCAAGAGCCGCACTGCACATCTTGTGCGGCTGCCGGGCTTGATGCCGGGCACGCTATTGGGAGCAAGCACTGCAAGAGTGGCTTGTCTAAAACGGGGAAGGGAAAGGGCAAGAGGTCTGCTCCGCAGCCGCCCTCAGTCCCAACTTCGGCTGAGAAAGCCGGGGAGTCGGTGGTACCCATGACCACAGATTAAAATGGCCCACCGATTCCTGCAGGCGAATATCAACCACTGCGCCGGGGCCCAAGACCTTTTGGTCCAAAGCATGGCGCAGTGGGAGATTGACATCGCGGCGGTTGCGGAGCCCTACTTCGTCCCACCCAGGGACAACTGGGTGGGTGATCCTGCGGCACTCGTCGCCCTCGTCTCACGGACTCCTCTACGGGTCGTCGCCAAGCGTCCGGGCTGCGTTGCAGCGGTGGCGGACAACATCTTCGTTGTGGGGGTATATTTCTCGCCCAACAGGGTCCTTGCAGAGTTTGAGGTTTTTCTCAACAACCTAGGGGCCCTGATTGGGCAGAATCGCCCCCTTCCTACCATCGTTCTCGGGGATCTCAATGCCAAATCTACGGCTTGGGGTTCCCCCGCCACCGACGCACGAGGCGAGCTCGTGGAGGAGTGGCTGTTGGAGGTGGGACTGTGCGTCCTCAACCGGGGGTCGGTGCACACTTGCGTGCGGCAGCTGGGCGGGTCCATTGTGGACGTCTCTCTCGCAAGTCCAGTTGTCGCGCGTAGGGTCACCGGCTGGAGAGTCCTCGAGGGGGTGGAGACATTATCGGACCACCGATATATCCGATTCGACGTCTCCACTCCTACATCGTCGTCGTCGTCGTCACACGCGATCTTCCCGCGTTGGGTGCTCCAGAAGCTGGACAAGGACATGCTGCAGGAGGCGGCTATCGTCCAGGCCTGGGTCGGCACAACTGCTGAGCTCGTGGGGGTAGACGAGAAGGCGGCTTGGTTCCGGGACGCAATGTCAAACATCTGCGACAGTGCAATGCCCCGGGCCAGGTCGCGGCCCTCACGACGCCAGGTCTATTGGTGGTCAGCTGAGCTGTCACAACTGCGCGTGGCGTGCGCCCAACACAGGCGTGCGTACACGCGCCAGCGCAGGAGGCGCACCACCGACCGCGATCTGGAAGCCCGGCTCTACGTCGCCTACCGAGGGGCCACGTTGGCCCTTCAAGAGGCGATCTGCCGGGCCAAGGACGCGGCTCGAAAGGAGCAGCTGGCCACCCTTGACGCAGACCCGTGGGGGCGCCCGTACCAGTGGGTACGTGGCAAACTCCGCCCTTGGGCGCCCCCGCTGACCCAGACCCTGGATCCCCAGTTTCTGGACACCGTGACGACGACCCTCTTCCCGACGAGGACGCACCACATACCCCCGCCGATGCACTCGCGTGCAGCGGAGGATGACGAGGGCGAAGTGCCCGCAGTAACTGCTGCGGAGCTTGGGGCGGCTGAATTTCGCATGAGGGCGAAGAACACCGCCCCAGGACCGGATGGTGTGCCCGGCCGTGCACTGGCCCTGGCACTGAAGGCCCTAGGGCCCCGACTACGCGATTTGCTGGACGCCTGCCTGCAGCGCGGAGAGTTTCCGCAGTTGTGGAAGGCAGGCAGGCTGGTGCTGCTGCGGAAGGAGGGGCGCCCTGTTGACGCTCCATCCTCCTACCGGCCGATAGTGTTGCTTGGCGAGGTGGCAAAACTCTTCGAACGCGTCATTGCTGCCCGCCTCGCCAAGCACCTAACGAGGGTTGGGCCCGATCTGTCGGACCATCAATTCGGGTTCCGGGAGGGTCGCTCTACCGTCGACGCGATTTTGCGCGTAAAGGCCCTCTCGGACCAGGCAGTATCGGGCGGTGGGGTGTTGTTGGCTGTGTCTCTTGACATAGCCAATGCCTTCAACACCCTGCCATGGAGCTGCATAACAGAGGCGCTCCGATTCCATGGAGTACCTATGTACCTGCAGCGCGTAGTTGGGGCCTACCTGGCCAACAGGGAAGTGCAGTTTGAGGGTCGCGGCGGGCTACAGACGAAGCTCGTCACTTGCGGTGTTCCACAGGGGTCAGTCCTCGGACCTCTCCTGTGGAACATCGGCTACGATTGGGCCCTTCGGGGCGCTACTCTCCCGGGTGTCAGCGTAGTCTGCTACGCTGACGACACGCTTGTCCTTTCCCGGGGGAGATCTCACCGTGAAGCTGCGATCCTCGCCACGGCCGGAGTGGCACATATGGTCGGGCGCATCAAAGCTCTGGGGTTGGAGGTGGCGCTATCTAAGTCCGAGGCTCTATTTTTCTACGGGCCTCGGAGAGCGCCACCTGCTGGGTCCCACATCGTCGTCGGGGGGGTCACCATCAACGTCGGGTCCACCATGCGCTATCTCGGGCTAGTGCTCGATGGCAGGTGGACCTTCGACCCTCACTTTGCGCGATTGGGGCCCAGAGTGTCTGCAGCGGCCGCCGCTCTTGGGCGTCTCTTGCCCAATTTAGGCGGCCCAAAGACGAGTGTTCGGCGTCTCTTCATGGGGGTTGCCCGCTCGATGGCGCTCTACGGGGCGCCAGTTTGGGCGGACAGTCTAACGCCGCGCGGCGCTGCTTGCTTGCGGCGGCCGCAGCGTGCGATGGCAGTCCGGGTCATCCGCGGCTATCGGACCATCTCATACGAGGCAGCTTGTTTGCTGGCCTCGTCGATGCCGTGGGACCTGGACGCCAAAGCTCTTGCGGCCGCATACTACTGGCGCAAGGAGCAGGAGAGTCGCGGCGAAAGGCTTCCGCCTCGAGCCATCGAGCGGCGCATTGAAGAACTCCGCGAGATTCTTCAACACCAGTGGGCGGATAGGCTTACCCGGCCAGTGGCCGGTCACCGCACCATTGAAGCTATCCGTCCACATCTCGCGGAGTGGCTGAAGAGACGCCACGGAACTTTGACGTTCCGAACGACGCAGGTGCTGTCGGGGCACGGCTGCTTCGGCAAGTACCTGTGTCGTATCGCTGGCAGGGAGCCGAATGACTCCTGCCACCATTGTTCGTGCGGCGAGGACACGGCGCAGCACACGCTCGAGCATTGTCCGGCTTGGGCTGTGCAGCGCCAAACGCTCGCCGCACTCATCGGGTCGGACCTCTCGCTTCCAGCTGTCATCGAAGAGATGGTAGGGAGCGAGAGGTCCTGGAGCGCCATCACAGAGTTTTGTGGGGAGGTGATGGCGCTCAAAGAGGCGGCCGAGAGAGAGCGGGAGCTTACACCCGCTCTCCCAAGCCGCGCACGACGACCCAGGGGGAGGAGGAGGGCAGACAACGCCCTCTTCCAACCCCCGTAGGCTTAAAGGCCTCAGGGCCACCTATGCCCGTGGGCGCGCGCTACATTGAGCGCTGCGCGCAAAGAGAAGACGGCGAGGGGTTAGACTAGCTGACTCCTCGCTGTGCGGGGGCCAGCGGAGGCTGGGTTGGGAGACCCACCTCCGCATTGCACTGGTCCTCGCCAAAGTCCTGCAGCCCCCCTCCATCCTCTGGGGGGGCCATACGCCGAAGGTCTGCCCTTCTCAGGGCGGACAGCGCTGACGGGGTAGGCGGTAGAGTGCTTTAGCGATCCCGCCTCCCCGTCATCCAAAGCGCCGAGCAGGCATTGTGTGAGTGGTTTTAGTGGGTATGCCTCCGAGGATAAACCGAGCGGCTTCGGCTTCTGGGTGGGTCCACGGAGGAGAGTCCCACATAACCCCGTCGCCTCCCAGCGGCGGGGTATGCGTAACGCATTTCCCTCACCTTAATCAAAAAAAAAAAAAAAAAGGTTAGGTTAGGTCCCCGCGGCGGGTCAGTTTGGCCTGCCGGACGAGTTTCTGGACTCGTATCGGGCGCGTCCCCCGGGTGGCGGATAGGGGAACGCCGCGCAGATATGCGCGGTACCGGTTTCGACCGGCGCGGACCAAAACCAGGCGTTGGGATCGCTCCTCATTGCTCGAGGACGCGATCAGTGCGGCGGGTCCGGTCAGTCAGGTGTTGATTGGCCGGGCGGCGACTTCGGTCACCGTCGGACAACCCGTAAGCCTCACTGAGAGGAACGGGGGCTCGCATCGGCTTTGCCGGGACGGGCTGCGAGGAGAACACCTCTATAAAAAACCAAAGGTGTCTGTCGCTTTGGGGGGTGGGGAAGTTCGCTCCCGGTACGTGTCTGTTTTCAGACATGACTGTGGATGCGGACTGGCGACATGGCACGGGGATCGCGTCTTCGCGAGAGGATGCGATCGATGCAGCGGCGGGTCTGGTCAGGTGTTTTTGCCTGGCCGGGCTGCGACTTTTGTCGGCGTCGTTGGAGTTCCGCTCTTCGTGGTTTTGCGAGGATGCGGAGTGCCCGTCGGCGTCTCGGACGTATTCCGAGTAGCGGCGATGGGCGTGGAGCTTGATCCCCTCTCTCATACTGGAGGGGGAGGAGGACGCAAGCGCGGGCGGCGGGTCCGGCTGCTCACGAGAGTGACAGTCGGGCATGGCAGTGGGCCACCGTCGGCCGAACCCGTACTCCTGTTCTTTTTGAGACAGGTACGGGGGTCTCTTGCCTTCATTGGCCGGGGACCAAGTGAAGAAAACACTATAACATCACCTCGAAGCTCGTGTTTTGACATCCGGCCGTGGGCTGCATGGCGGGGGAGCAACTCCGTCCCAAGGATGTCACAGGGGACCGTCCCCTGTACAAAAAAAAGGAAAAAACAAAAATGAAAATGGCTGATGATATTACTGTATTACCCCAGGGAGGTACCAACCGCTCCGCGGTTGGAGAATCCTCTGCGGGTCCTTCGGGTCCCGTCTGCCCCTCGTATTCTGGGGGGGGCAACATCCGTCATCAGAGCTTGCGAAGCTCTCAAATTAGTCTTGTGGGGTCGGACTACGACTCCGCAACAAGCGTAAAGAGTGATGTGGTGAGCGGTAAGACTACCAAAGTCCTCCGCAAAAGGCCACGTTCAACAGGGAATGCGGCGTCGGCGTCGTCCAGCGACGACGCTGCTTCTGCTGTAGGTTCTGGGACTAACACTCCCAAACGGGGGAGGGGTCGGCCTCCTACTACTGGCGAGCATGTGGGACTCGCCAAAAGTAAGGCCGCCTTGGATGCTTCCAAAAAGGAAGCTATCCATCAGGAGTTCCTTCGTCAGTCCGAGAACGAAGTCGAAAGTTGCGCTGAGCGCGCAAATACCTCGAGTAAAAAGATGGAGGAAGTGATTACTGCTGGTAACGACACGCAGTCAGCGATGGCGGTTAGTGAAGCTGTCAAAGACTGTCTCGACGTCGTCCGGAAGGTTGTTGCGAAATCTCGCAACCTGAAGGGCACGTTCCAGAAAGCGCTGAACCAGTCAGTGACTACGATAGAGAGATCGTTGGAGACTCTCAAGAATAGGACAGTGTCTGAGGAGACGATCTTGCTGCAGGCAACCAGCACCAGACTGGAGGCGGACAACTCCCGCCTTCAGAAGGAGCTTGCGGACCTGCGCAAGGATTTTGCTGGACTCCAGGCTGAGGTGGTGAAGCAGCGATCGCTGCCCGCCGCCTTGGTACCAGAAGCTCAGCCTCAGCCCTCACTGAACAGTGAGGAGATGGTGCGCAAGATCATGGTCCAAGTAGGGACCATGATGAACGCCCGACTTGAGGCGTACGAAGACCGGCTGCTGCCCGAAAAGCGCCTGCGACCTCCACTGGCTGCGGATGCTAAGAGGGCAGAAGCATCGAAGCAGCAAGAGAAGCAACAGCAAAAGCCGCAGCAGAAGCAGAAAACTGCGAGCTCTACTGTTGCTGCTCCCACTCCTCCTGCTGCCACAGCCTCGAAGAAGGGCAAGGGGAAGGGCAAGAAGAGTCAAGATGTGCCCATCCCTGCCTCTGCCTCGAGCGCCGCACCGCAGATGGCCAGTACCAGCGCCGCCGAAGAGGGCTGGACGGTAGTGGCCAAGAAGCCGAAGAAAAGGCCTGAGGGGTCTGGCGGTCCTCCTAAGCCGGGCCCCAAGAAGGCTAAGAAAACCAAGAAGAAGCAGTCTAAAAAACTGCGTCCTCCGCGCTCCTCAGCTGTCGTTATACAGCTGCAGCCGGAGGCTGAGGAGCGAGGCATGACCTATGCCTCGATTCTGTCTCAGGCAAGAGACAGAGTCCCCCTGTCTGATCTGGGCATCACCAGTGTCCGGATCAAGAGGACGGCGACAGGGGCCCGGATCCTGGAGGTACCAGGGGTGGCCAGCGGCGACAAAGCCGACTCCATGGCCAACAGGCTCCGGGAGGCATTTGCGGGGGACATAAGAGTCTCCAGGCCAGTAAAGACAGCGGAGTTGCGCGTCTCAGGCCTGGATGACTCCATCACCCCCGACGAGGTGGTGGCCGTTGTGGCTCGGGTGGGCGAGTGCCAGCCTGGCACAGTAAAGGCTGGCGAGATTCGCCGTGGCCCTTCAGGCATGGGCACCATCTGGCTACGGTGTCCAGTGGCGGCGGCAGGCAGGGTGGTGCAAGCCAAGCGCCTACTAATCGGGTGGGTCTCGGCCCAAGTCAGGCTTCTCGAGGCCCGACCCACGCGCTGCTTCCGCTGTCTGCAGAAGGGCCACATACGGGTCACCTGCAGCTCGGAGGTCGACCGCAGCGGTGAGTGCTACCGCTGCGGACAGGTCGGCCATATCGCACGGCAGTGTACTGCAGCACCGCACTGCACTGCCTGCGCAGCAGCTGGTCTACCAGCAGACCACCGCATGGGCACCAAAACCTGCGATAAGCAGCTCGCCAAGGTGCCCAAAAAGAAGGGCGGGAAGGTTGCTCCGCAACCGACCCCAACACCGGCCGCGAACGCCGGGGAAGAGGTGGTGACCATGTCGGATTAAGATATGGCCCACCGATTCCTCCAGGCGAACATCAACCACTGCGCCAGGGCACAAGACCTGCTGGTCCAGAGCATGGCGCAGTGGGAGATACACATCGCGGCGGTTGCGGAGCCCTACTTCATCCCGCCCAGGGACAACTGGGCGGGTGATGCGACGGGGGTTGTTGCCCTCGTCTCTTCTGCTCCTCTGCGGGTTGTCGCTAGGCGTCCAGGCTGCATAGCAGCGGTGGCGGACAACATCTTGGTTGTGGGGGTGTACTTCTCGCCCAACAGGGTCCTTGCTGAGTTCGAGGTCTTCCTCAACAGCTTGGAGGCCCTGATTGGGCAGAATCGCCCCCTCCCAGTTCTTCTGCTTGGGGACCTCAACGCCAAGTGTACGGCTTGGGGTTCCCCCGCCACCGACGCTCGCGGCGAGCTCGTGGAGGAGTGGTTGTTGGCGTTGGGCCTGTGCGTCCTCAATCGGGGTTCGGTCGACACGTGCGTGCGGCAGCGCGGCGGGTCCATAGTGGACATCACCTTCGCAAGTCCTGTTGTCGCGCGCACGGTCGCCCACTGGAGGGTCTTAGAGGGGGTGGAGACACTGTCCGATCACCGGTACATCCGGTTCGATGTTTCCGCCCCTTCGTCGTCATCGTCGTCGAGTCTACACCCACCGGCATTTCCTCGGTGGGTGCTCACAAAGCTCGATAGGGACATGGTGCGGGAAGCGGCCTTGGTCCAGGCCTGGGTTGGCTCACCGGCGTTCGTGGGGGTTGACCAGGAAGCGGCTCGGTTCCGGGATGCGTTGTCCACCATCTGCGACAGCGCGATGCCCCGGGCCAAGTCGCGGCCTTCACGACGTCAGGTGTACTGGTGGACGGCTGAAGTGGCGGAACTGCGCGTGGCGTGCTCGGCGCGCAGGCGCGAGTACGTGCGCCAGCGCCGAAGACGCCCCGCTAACCGCGAGCTCGAGGCCCGGCTGTATGATGCCTACAGGGGGGCAAAACTGTCCCTCCAATCGGCCATCAGTCGGGCCAAGGATGCGGCTCGGCGGGAGCAGCTGTCCACCCTCAATGCCGACCCATGGGGGCGCCCATACCAGTTGGTACGGGGCAAACTCCGCCCTTGGGCGCCTCCACTGACCCAGACGCTGGAGCCCATGTTCCTGGAGACGGTGACGACGACCCTCTTCCCAACGAGGACGCACCACATTCCCCCGCCGATGCTCTCGCGAGTAGCGGTGGACGACGGGGAGGTGCCCGCGGTTACCACCGCAGAACTTGGGGCGGCGGTTCTTCGCCTCAAAGCGAAGAACACCGCCCCTGGACCTGATGGCGTGCCGGGCCGAGTTTTGGCCCTGGCACTCAAGGCCCTAAGGCCCCGACTGCTGACGATGCTCGACGCCTGCCTGCAACGCGGAGAGTTCCCACAGCTGTGGAAGGCAGGCAGGCTGGTACTGCTCCGGAAGGAGGGGCGCCCTATTGACGCTCCATCCGCATACCGGCCGATCGTGTTGCTTGACGAGGTGGGAAAGCTGTTCGAGCGAATTGTCGCCGCTCGCCTCGTCAAGCACCTGACCAGGGTAGGACCCGACCTGTCAGAACACCAGTTCGGTTTCCGGGGGGGTCGATCCACCATAGACGCAATCCTGCGCGTCAAGACCCTCTCGGACGAGACAGTGTCGGGCGGCGGGGTGTTGTTGGCTGTGTCTCTTGACATTGCCAACGCCTTCAACACTCTGCCGTGGAGTGTCATCGTCGCGGCGCTCCGATTTCACGGAGTGCCGGAGTACCTACGTCGAGTAGTCGGGGCCTATTTGGGCAACAGAGTGGTTGCCTACGAAGGTCGTGGCGGGCTGGTCACCAAGCAGGTGACGTGCGGTGTTCCACAGGGGTCAGTCCTCGGACCTCTCCTGTGGAACATCGGATATGACTGGGTCCTGCGAGGCGCGACTCTCCCGGGTGTCAGCCTGGTGTGTTACGCTGACGACACACTAGTGCTGGCCCGGGGGAAAACACATCGGGACGCGTCTCTGCTCGCCACGGCTGGAGTGGCCCACGTCGTGGGGCGCATTCGCGCCCTTGGCCTTGAGGTGGCGCTACCAAAATCCGAGGCCCTGTTTTTCCACGGGCCCCGGAAAGCGCCACCTGCTGGGTCCCACATCGTTGTCGGGGGGGTTACTATCAATATAGGGTCCACCATGCGGTACCTCGGGCTGGTGCTCGACGGCAGGTGGACCTTCAACCCCCACTTCGAGCGATTGGGGCCCAGAGTGGCCGCCGCGGCAGCCGCGTTGGGGCGGCTGCTGCCAAATTTGGGGGGGCCGAAACAGAGTGTCCGACGTCTGTACATGGGCGTGGCCCGTTCGATGGCGCTCTACGGAGCACCGGTCTGGGCCGAGTGTCTGACGCCGCGTGGCGCCATGTTTTTACGGCGTCCGCAGCGAGTGATGGCTGTTCGGGTCATCCGCGGCTACCGCACGGTATCCGGCGAAGCAGCGTGTCTGCTAGCCGGATCCCTGCCGTGGGACCTGGACGCCAGAGCATTGGCGGACGCCTACCACTGGCGAAAGGAGCTGGTGGCACGCGGCGATGGGCCTCCGCCCAGAGCCGTGGAGCGGCGCATGAGGGAGCTCCGTAGAGCCCTCGTCCTGGAGTGGGCGGTCAGGCTGTCCCGCCCAACAGCGGGACACCGGACGATCCAAGCCGTCCGCCCACAAATATTCCACTGGATGGACAGACGTCACGGGACACTCACGTTTCGGCTGACACAGGTACTGTCGGGGCATGGGTGCTTCGGCAGTTACCTGTGTCGAGTGGCTGGCAGGGAGGAGTCTACTTCCTGCCACCACTGCGTTGGCAACGAGGACACGGCGCAGCACACGCTCGAGCATTGTCCTGCCTGGGCTGTGCAGCGCCGGACACTCGTTGCCCAAGTGGGGCCGGACCTCTCGCTCCCAATCATCATCGAGGAGATGGTAGGGTGTGAGAGGTCATGGAGCGCCATCGCAGACTTCTGTGAAGAAGTGATGGCGCTCAAAGAGGCTGCGGAAAGGGAGCGGGAACTCAACTCCGCTCTCCCAATCCGCGCCCGGCGGCCCCGGCGGCGGCGGAGGGCTGACAACGCCCTCTACCAGCCGCCATAAGACTCGGCCTCAGGGCGGCAGACAGGCTGAACTGCCGCCCGCTCAACTGAGGCCTGAGTCGCGTGTGCGCACATAGTGCGCACACCAAAGATGCGCCAAGGGGCACACCACCGCCCCTTGCCACAGGAGGCCTGCGGAGTACTGGGTTGGGAGACCCACCTCCGCACCGAATAGGCCTCCGCTGAAGTCCTGCAGCCCCCTCATCAACAAGGGGGCACCGACGTAGATTCCGCCCCTCTTTACAGGGCGGATAGCGCTGGCGGGGTTGGCGGTAGAATGCTGCAGCGATCCCGCCTCCCCGCCATCAAAAGCGCAGAGCAGGCATGTGAGGTTTTAGTGGGTATGCCCCTGGATCTTATTGGGTTCGGGGGAGAGTCCCACATACCCTCGTCGTCTCCCAACGGCGGGGGATGCGTAATGCATTTCCTCACTTGAAAAAAAAAAAAAAAAAAAAAAAAAAAAAAGGTTAGGTTAGGTCAATGGCAGCGGCAGGCAAGGTGGTGCAGACAAAGCGCCTCCTTATCGGGTGGGTCTCGGCCCAGGTCAGGCTTCTTGAGGCCCGACCCACACGATGCTTCCGCTGCCTGGAGAAGGGCCACATCCGGGTGGTCTGCCGGTCAGAGGTCGACCGCAGCGGTGAATGCTACCGCTGCGGGCAGGTCGGCCACATCGCGAGGCAGTGTACTGCAGCACCGCACTGCACTGCTTGCGCGGCAGCTGGACTACCAGCGGATCATCGCATGGGCACCAAGGCTTGTGATAAACAGCTTGCTAAGGTGCCCAAGAAGAAGGGGGGGAAGGTCGCTCCGCAACCGACCCCAACACCGGCCGTGAATGCCGGGGAAGAGGTGGTGACCATGTCAGATTAAGATATGGCCCACCGATTCCTCCAGGCGAACCTGAACCACTGCGCCAGGGCACAAGACCTGCTGGTCCAGAGCATGGCGCAGTGGGGAATTCACATCGCGGCGGTTGCGGAGCCCTACTTCATCCCGCCCAGGGACAACTGGGCGGGTGATGCGGCGGGGGTTGTTGCCCTCGTCTCTTCTGCTCCTCTGCGGGTTGTCGCTAGGCGTCCAGGCTGCATAGCAGCGGTGGCGGACAACATCTTGGTTGTGGGGGTGTACTTCTCGCCCAACAGGGTCCTTGCCGAGTTCGAGGTGTTCCTCAACGGCTTGGAGGCCCTGATTGGGCAGAATCGCCCCCTCCCAGTTCTTCTGCTTGGGGACCTCAACGCCAAGTGTACGGCTTGGGGTTCCCCCGCCACCGACGCTCGCGGCGAGCTCGTGGAGGAGTGGTTGTTGACGTTGGGGCTGTGCGTCCTCAACCAGGGTTCGGTCGACACGTGCGTGCGACAGTTCGGCGGGTCCATAGTGGACGTGACTTTCGCGAGTCCTGTTGTCGCACGCACGGTCGCCCATTGGAGGGTCCTAGAGGGGGTGGAGACACTGTCCGATCACCGGTACATCCGGTTCGAGGTTTCCGCCCCTTCGTCGTCGCCGTCGTCGAGTTTACACCCACCGGCATTTCCTCGGTGGGTGCTCACCAAGCTTGACAGGGACATGGTGCTGGAAGCGGCCATAGTGCAGGCCTGGGTCGGCACACCGGCGTTCGTGGGGGTTGACGAGGAGGCGGCTCGGTTCCGGGATGCGCTGTCCTCCATCTGTGACAGTGCGATGCCCCGGGCCAAGTCGCGGCCTTCGCGACGCCAGGTGTACTGGTGGACGGCTGAAGTGGCAGAACTGCGCGTGGCGTGCTCGGCGCGCAGGCGCGAGTACGTGCGCCAGCGTCGGAGACGTCCTGCTGACCGCGAGCTCGAGGTCCGGCTGTATGATGCCTACAGGGGGGCAAAACTGTCCCTCCAATCGGCCATCAGTCGGGCCAAAGATGTGGCTCGGCGGGAGCAGCTGTCCACCCTCAATGCCGACCCATGGGGGCGCCCATACCAGCTGGTACGGGGCAAACTCCGCCCTTGGGCGCCTCCACTGACACAGACGCTGGAGCCCATGTTCCTGGAGACGGTGACGACGACCCTCTTCCCATCGAGGACGCACCACACACCCCCGCCAATGCTCTCGCGAGTGGCGGGAGATGATGGGGAGATACCCGCGGTGTCCACCGCGGAACTGAGGGCGGCTGTTCTTCGCCTCAAAGCGAAGAACACCGCCCCAGGACCTGATGGCGTGCCGGGCCAAGTTTTGGCCCTGGCACTGAAGGCCTTAAGGCCCCGACTGCTGACGATGTTTGACGCCTGCCTGCAACGCGGAGAGTTTCCACAGCTGTGGAAGGCAGGCAGGCTGGTACTGCTCCGGAAGGAGGGGCGCCCTATTGACGCTCCATCCGCATACCGGCCGATCGTGTTGCTTGGCGAGGTGGGAAAGCTGTTCGAGCGAATCATCGCCGCCCGCCTCGTCAAGCACCTGACTAGGGTAGGACCCGACCTGTCTGAACACCAGTTCGGTTTCCGGGGGGGTCGATCCACCATCGACGCAATCTTGCGGGTCAAGACCCTCTCGGACGAGGCAGTGTCGGGCGGCGGGGTGTTGTTGGCTGTGTCTCTTGACATTGCCAACGCCTTCAACACTCTGCCGTGGAGCGTCATCACCGCGGCGCTCCGATTTCACGCAGTACCAGAATACCTACGTCGAGTAGTCGGGGCCTATCTGGGCAACAGGGCGGTTGCCTATGAAGGTCGTGGCGGGCTGGTCACCAGGCAGGTGACGTGCGGTGTTCCACAGGGGTCAGTCCTCGGACCTCTCCTGTGGAACATCGGATACGATTGGGTCCTGCGAGGCGCGACTCTCCCGGGTGTCAGCTTGGTGTGTTACGCTGACGACACACTAGTGCTGGCCCGGGGGGGAACACATCGAGACGCGTCTCTGCTCGCCACGGCTGGAGTGGCCCACGTCGTGGGGCGCATTCGCGCCCTTGGCCTAGAGGTGGCGCTACCAAAATCCGAGGCCCTGTTTTTCCACGGGCCCCGGAAGGCGCCACCTGCTGGGTCCCACATCGTCGTCGGGGGGGTTACCATTCACGTAAGGTCCACTATGCGGTACCTCGGGCTGGTGCTCGATGGCAGGTGGACCTTCAACCCCCACTTCGAGCGATTGGGGCCCAGAGTGGCCGCCGCGGCGGCCGCCTTGGGGCGGCTGCTGCCGAATTTGGGAGGGCCGAAACAGAGTGTTCGACGTCTGTTCATGGGCGTAGCCCGGTCGATGGCGCTCTACGGAGCACCGATCTGGGCGGAATGTCTGACGCCGCGCGGCGCCATGTTTTTGCGGCGTCCGCAGCGCGTGATGGCTGTCCGGGTCATCCGCGGCTACCGCACGGTATCCGGCGAAGCAGCGTGCCTGCTAGCCGGATCCCTGCCGTGGGACCTGGACGCCAGAGCATTGGCGGACGCCTACCACTGGCGAAAGGAGCTGGTGGCGCGCGGCGATGGGCCTCCGCCCAGAGCCGTGGAGCGGCGCATGAGGGAGCTCCGTAGAGCCCTCGTCCTGGAGTGGGCGGTCAGGCTGTCCCGCCCAACAGCGGGACATCGGACGATCCAAGCCGTCCGCCCACAAATATTCCAGTGGATGAACAGATGTCATGGAACACTCACGTTTCGGCTGACACAGGTACTGTCGGGGCATGGGTGCTTCGGCAGTTACCTGTGTCGAGTGGCTGGCAGGGAGGAATCTACTTCCTGCCACCACTGCGTTGGCAACGAGGACACGGCGCAGCACACGCTCGAGCATTGTCCTGCCTGGGCTGTGCAGCGCCGGACACTCGTTGCCCAAGTGGGGCCGGACCTCTCGCTCCCAATCATCATCGAGGAGATGGTAGGGTGTGAGAGGTCATGGAGCGCCATCGCAGACTTCTGCGAAGAAGTGATGGCGCTCAAAGAGGCTGCGGAAAGAGAGCGGGAACTCAACTCCGCTCTCCCAATCCGCGCCCGGCGGCCCCGGCGGCGGCGGAGGGCTGACAACGCCCTCTACCAGCCGCCATAAGACTCGGCCTCAGGGCGGCAGACGCGGCTGAACTGCCGCCCGCTCAACAGAGGCCGAGTCGCGTGTGCGCACATAGTGCGCACACCAAAGTTGGCGCAAGGGGCACACTACCGCCCCTTGCCACAGGAGGCCTGCGGAGTACTGGGTTGGGAGACCCACCTCCGCACCGAATAGGCCTCCGCTGAAGTCCTGCGGCCCCCTCTCCAACAAGGGGGCACCGATGTCGAGTCCGCCCCTCTTTACAGGGCGGATAGCGCCGGCGGGGTTGGCGGTAGAATGCTGCAGCGATCCCGCCTCCCCGCCATCAAAAGCGCAGAGCAGGCATGTGAGGTTTTAGTGGGTATGCCCCTGGATCTTATTGGGTTCGGGGGAGAGTCCCACATACCCTCGTCGTCTCCCAACGGCGGGGGATGCGTAATGCATTTCCTCACTTGAAAAAAAAAAAAAAAAAAAAAAAAAGGTTAGGTTAGGTCCCGCGGTGGGTCAGTCTGGCCTGCCGGACGAGTTGCTGGTCTCGTATCGGGCGCGTCCCCCGGGTGGCGGATAGGGGAACGCCGCGCAGATATGCGCGGTACCGGTTTTACCGGCGCGGACCAAAACCAGACACGTGGGATCGCTTCTCACGGAGAGGAGCGATCGGTGCGGCGGGTTCCGGTCAGTCGCGTTTTGACTGGCCGGACGGCGACTTCGGTCACCGTCGGACAAACCGTAAGCCTCACTGAGAGGAACGGGGGCTCGCATCGGCTTGCCGGGACGGGCTGCGAGGAAAGCACCTCTATAAAAAACTAGACGTGGGCGTCTACGGACGCGGAGTCGGCGGGTCTGGTGGCCGCGTGTGCGGCCGGCGGACTGGCAGCAATGCCAACGTCGTGCAAATCGTAAACCTGTTCGAGTCTCTTGGGCAGGAACGAGGGTCTTGGCTTAATTGCCCGGGCTGCGAGGAGTAAACCTCTATAAAAAATCCCCGAATCTCAAGCTCTTGTACGTGGCGACTTGATGGATGGCTGATGGGATCTTCAGTTCCGAACGTACACACTCCAGAGAACCGGCGGCCTCTCTGGTAGTAATACGCTTACCCAGGTACAGGGGGCACTGCCTGGGTGGACCGAATATTTCCCCCATACTCGTGGGAATCTTATGGATATTTCAATCAATAAAACCCAAAAAACCCAAGACGTTATGGAGGGTGCGGAGTCTGACTCCGCATCGAGTGAGATGGAGGTGGTGGTTCGCGGCGACTGCGGGAAGTTTTTCCGCAAGCGGCCACTGTCTGGGGAGTCGGCGTCATCAGGAGATGAAGCTAGGCCGGCGTCCAAATCTTCGCTTTCGGGGCGCAATACCCCAAAGCGGGGACGAGGACGACCACCAACCACCGGCCAATACGTTGGTTTGGCGGCTGCTCAAGCGGCACTAAACGCCGAAAAAGAGAGAGAGCTGAGACTTTCTGAAGAGGAAGAGATGATTGTGGCAGCTCAGCGCGCCCAAAAATCAAGGGCATACCTAAAAAAGGTAGTAGACGACACCGGCAAGCTGAGCGACAAAACAGCGTCGGCTGTCAAACTCAGCGCAGAAGATAGTATCGCGACGATACTTAAGGTTGTGAAGAAGTCTCGCAACCTAAAGGGCTCCTTCCAGGGTGCCCTTAATCAAGCGGCGGCCTCCCTAAAGGAGGTAGTGGAGACGCTGAGCACTCGCTCCGTCTCTGATGAGACTGCGCTCCTGCAAGCGGAGTGCGCCCGTCTGCAGGCGGATAACGCCCGCATGCAGCGGGAAATGCACGAGCTCCGTAAGGAGTTTGACGCGCTTCGGGTAGAAGCGAAGCTGCAGATGGCAGCTCCTGTCGCTCCTCCTGCTCCCGTCACTCTGATCGCGGAGGCGCAACCGGTCCGACAACAGCTCGACCAAGACGAGCTGGTGCGTAAAATCATGGTCCAAGTTGGGACCATGGTCAACGCCAAGTTGGACGCACTGGACGACCGGTTGCTGCCGGAGGTCCGCCTGCGCCCACCACTTGCTGCGGACGCCAAAAAGTCGGCGCAGGCACTGAAGCCGCCAGCTGAGGTGCTGAAACCGTCGGGTCCAGCAACAAGGTCGCAGGTGCAGCCGGTGAAGCAGCCCCCTCCTGCAACCCCTGCCAAGGGGAAGAAGAAGGGGAAAGCAAAGAAAGAGGGTGCGCGCAAGACAGAGGAGTCTGCACAGGCCACACCCACTACTGCCTCACAGCCCACCGCTGGTACCAGCAACGACGACGGCTGGACCACGGTGGTGAAGAAGGCGAAGAAGCCGAAGGCGCCTGCCCAACAACCCCAGGCAGGTCCTAAGGGTTCCAAAAAGAGGGACAAGAAGAGGGACAAGAAGCTACGCTCTCCGGGCTCATCAGCTGTGGTAATCACGCTGCAGCCAGGCGCGGAGGAGCGTGGCTTGTCATACGCGGCGGTGCTGGCGGAGGCGAAAGAAAAGGTCCCGCTAGCTGACCTGGGGATCACCTCGGTGAGATACAGGAAGGCGGCATCGGGAGCTCGAGTTTTTGAGCTCCCGGGTGCTACGAGCGGTGGAAAGGCGGATGCCCTTGCCACAAAAATCCGCGAGGCCTTCCGATCTGAAGACGTCCGAGTGTCCAGGCCCGTCAAATGCGCCGAGCTGCGCATCAAAGGCCTAGATGACTCGGTCACCACTGCCGAGGTCGTCGCCGCTGTCGCCAAAGCGGGTGGCTGTGAGTCGAGCGACATAAAGGCCGGAGAGGTGCGCCATACCGAGTCGAGGGAGGGCACCATCTGGCTGAGCTGTCCTGTCGCTGCGGCTCGCAAAGTAACGCGGGGCAGGCTCCTCGTCGGGTGGGTCTCGGCGCACGTCAAGCTGCTCGAGGAACGCCCGAAACGCTGCTTCCGTTGCCTCAAGATGGGGCACATCAAGTCCGACTGTCGCGATGCAGTGGACCGCAGCGAGGAGTGTTTCCGCTGCGGCCAGACAGGCCACGAGCATAAACAGTGCTCCCAACAGCCGCACTGCACATCTTGTGCGGCTGCAGGGCTCGATGCCGGGCACTACATTGGGTCCAGGCAATGCAAGAGTGGCCTGTCCAAAACGGGGAAGGGAAAAGGGAAGAGGTCTGCTCCGCAGCCGCCCTCAGTCCCAACTTCGGCTGAGAAAGCCGGGGAGTCGGTGGTACCCATGACCACAGATTAACATGGCCCACCGATTCCTGCAGGCGAATATCAACCACTGCGCCGGGGCCCAAGACCTTTTGGTCCAAAGCATGGCGCAGTGGGAGATAGACATTGCGGCGGTTGCGGAGCCCTACTTTGTCCCACCCAGGGACAACTGGGTGGGTGATCCTGCGGCACTCGTCGCCCTCGTCTCACGGACTCCTCTACGGGTCGTCGCCAAGCGTCCGGGCTGCGTTGCAGCGGTGGCGGACAACATCTTCGTTGTGGGGGTATATTTCTCGCCCAACAGGGTCCTTGCAGAGTTTGAGGTTTTTCTCAACAACCTAGGGGCCCTGATTGGGCAGAATCGCCCCCTTCCTACCATCGTTCTCGGGGATCTCAATGCCAAATCTACGGCTTGGGGTTCCCCCGCCACCGACGCACGAGGCGAGCTCGTGGAGGAGTGGATGTTGGAGGTGGGACTGTGCGTCCTCAACCGGGGGTCGGTGCACACTTGCGTGCGGCAGCTGGGCGGGTCCATTGTGGACGTCACTCTCGCAAGTCCAGTTGTCGCGCGTAGGGTCACCGGCTGGAGAGTCCTCGAGGGGGTGGAGACATTATCGGACCACCGATATATCCGATTCGACGTCTCCACTCCTACATCGTCGTCGTCGTCGTCACACGCGATCTTCCCGCGTTGGGTGCTCCAGAAGCTGGATAAAGATGTGCTGCAAGAGACAGCCATCGTTCAGGCCTGGGTCGGCACAACAGCTGAGCTCGTGGGGGTAGACGAGGAGGCGGCTTGGTTCCGGGACGCAATGTCAAACATCTGTGACAGTGCAATGCCCCGGGCCAAGTCGCGGCCCTCACGACGCCAGGTCTATTGGTGGTCAGCTGAGCTGTCACAACTGCGCGTGGCGTGCGCCCAACACAGGCGTGCGTACACGCGCCAGCGCAGGAGGCGCACCACGGACCGCGATCTGGAAGCCCGGCTCTACGCCGCCTACCGAGGGGCCACGTTGGCCCTTCAAGAGGCGATCTGCCGGGCCAAGGACGCGGCTCGAAAGGAGCAGCTGGCCACCCTTGACGCAGACCCGTGGGGGCGCCCGTACCAGTGGGTACGTGGCAAACTCCGCCCTTGGGCGCCCCCGCTGACCCAGACCCTGGATCCCCAGTTTCTGGACACCGTGACGACGACCCTCTTCCCGACGAGGACGCACCACATTCCCCCGCCGATGCACTCGCGTGCAGCGGAGGATGGTGAGGGCGAAGTGCCCGCAGTAACTGCTGCGGAGCTTGGGGCGGCTGAACTTCGCATGAGGGCGAAGAACACCGCCCCAGGACCGGATGGTGTGCCCGGCCGTGCACTGGCCCTGGCACTGAAGGCCCTAGGGCCCCGACTACGTGATTTGCTGGACGCCTGCCTGCAGCGCGGAGAGTTCCCACAGTTGTGGAAGGCAGGCAGGCTGGTGCTGCTGCGGAAGGAGGGGCGCCCTGTTGACGCTCCATCCTCCTACCGGCCGATAGTGTTGCTTGGCGAGGTGGCAAAACTCTTCGAACGCGTCATTGCTGCCCGCCTCGTCAAGCACCTAACGAGGGTTGGGCCCGATCTGTCGGACCATCAATTCGGGTTCCGGGAGGGTCGCTCTACCGTCGACGCGATTTTGCGCGTAAAGGCCCTCTCGGACCAGGCAGTATCGGGCGGTGGGGTGTTGTTGGCTGTGTCTCTTGACATAGCCAATGCCTTCAACACCCTGCCATGGAGCTGCATAACAGAGGCGCTCCAATTCCATGGAGTACCGATGTACCTGCAGCGCGTAGTTGGGGCCTACCTGGCCAACAGGGAAGTGCAGTTTGAGGGTCGCGGCGGGCTACAGACGAAGCTCGTCACTTGCGGTGTTCCACAGGGGTCAGTCCTTGGACCTCTCCTGTGGAACATCGGCTACGATTGGGCCCTTCGGGGCGCTACTCTCCCGGGTGTCAGCGTAGTCTGCTACGCTGACGACACGCTTGTCCTTTCCCGGGGGAGATCTCACCGCGAAGCTGCGATCCTCGCCACGGCCGGAGTGGCACATATGGTCGGGCGCATCAAGGCGCTAGGGCTAGAGGTGGCGCTGACCAAGTCCGAAGCTCTCTTCTTTCACGGGCCTCGGAAAGCGCCACCTGCTGGGTCCCACATCGTCGTCGGGGGGGTCACCATCAACGTCGGGTCCACCATGCGCTATCTCGGGCTAGTGCTCGATGGCAGGTGGACCTTCGACCCTCACTTCGCGCGATTGGGGCCCAGAGTCTCTGCAGCGGCCGCCGCCCTTGGGCGACTCTTGCCCAATTTAGGCGGCCCCAAAACTAGTGTAAGGCGTCTCTTCATGGGGGTTGCCCGCTCGATGGCGCTCTACGGGGCGCCAGTTTGGGCGGACAGTCTGACGCCGCGCGGCGCTGCTTCCTTGCGGCGGCCGCAGCGCGCGATGGCAGTCCGGGTCATCCGCGGCTATCGGACCATCTCATACGAGGCAGCGTGTTTGCTGGCCTCGTCGATGCCGTGGGACCTGGACGCCAAAGCTCTTGCGGCCGCATATTACTGGCGCAAGGAGCAGGAGAGTCGCGGCGAAAGGCTTCCGCCTCGAGCCATCGAGCGACGCATTGAAGAACTCCGCGAGATTCTTCAACACCAGTGGGCGGATAGGCTTACCCGGCCAGTGGCCGGTCACCGCACCATTGAAGCTATCCGTCCACATCTCGCGGAGTGGCTGAAGAGACGCCACGGAACTTTGACGTTCCGAACGACGCAGGTACTGTCGGGGCACGGCTGCTTCGGCAAGTACCTGTGTCGTATCGCTGGCAGGGAGCCGAATGACTCCTGCCACCATTGTTCGTGCGGCGAGGACACGGCGCAGCACACGCTCGAGCATTGTCCGGCTTGGGCTGTGCAGCGCCAAACGCTCGCCGCACTCATCGGGTCGGACCTCTCGCTTCCAGCTGTCATCGAAGAGATGGTAGGGAGTGAGAGGTCCTGGAGCGCCATCACAGAGTTTTGTGGGGAGGTGATGGCGCTCAAGGAGGCGGCTGAAAGAGAGCGGGAGCTCACACCCGCTCTCCCAAGCCGCGCACGACGACCCAGGGGGAGGAGGAGGGCAGACAACGCCCTCCTCCAACCCCCGTAGGCACAAAGGCCTCAGGGCCACCTATGCCCGTGGGCGCGCGCTACATTGAGCGCTGCGCGCAAAGAGAAGACGGCGAGGGGTTAGACTAGCTGACTCCTCGCTGTGCGGGGGCCAGCGGAGGCTGGGTTGGGAGACCCACCTCCGCATTGCACTGGTCCTTGCCGAAGTCCTGCAGCCCCCCTCCACCCTCTGGGGGGGCCATACACCGAAGGTCTGCCCTTTTCAGGGCGGACAGCGCTGACGGGGTTGGCGGTAGAGTGCTTTAGCGATCCCGCCTCCCCGTCATCCAAAGCGCCGAGCAGGCATTGTGTGAGTGGTTTTAGTGGGTATGCCTCCGAGGATCAACCGAGCGGCTTCGGCTTCTGGGTGGGTCCACGGAGGAGAGTCCCACATAACCCCGTCGCCTCCCAGCGGCGGGGTATGCGTAACGCATTTCCCTCACCTTAATCAAAAAAAAAAAAAAAAAAAAAAAAAAAAAAAAAGGTTAGGTTAGGTTCCCGCGGCGGGTCAGTTTGGCCTGCCGGACGAGTTTCTGGACTCGTATCGGGCGCGTCCCCCGGGTGGCGGATAGGGGAACGCCGCGCAGATATGCGCGGTACCGGTTTCGACCGGCGCGGACCAAAACCAGGCGTTGGGATCGCTCCTCATTGCTCGAGGACGCGATCAGTGCGGCGGGTCCGGTCAGTCAGGTGTTGATTGGCCGGGCGGCGACTTCGGTCACCGTCGGACAACCCGTAAGCCTCACTGAGAGGAACGGGGGCTCGCATCGGCTTTGCCGGGACGGGCTGCGAGGAGAACACCTCTATAAAAACCCAAAGGTGTCTGTCGCTGGGGGGTGGGGAAGTTCGCTCCCGGTACGTGTCTGTTTTCAGACATGACTGTGGATGCGGACTGGCGACATGGCACGGGGATCGCGTCTTCGCGAGAGGATGCGATCGATGCAGCGGCGGGTCTGGTCAGGTGTTTTTGCCTGGCCGGGCTGCGACTTTTGTCGACGTCGTTGGAGTTCCGCTCCTCGTGGTTTTGCGAGGATGCGGAGTGCCCGTCGGCGTCTCGGACGTATTCCGAGTAGCGGCGATGGGCGTGGAGCTTGATCCCCTCTCTCATACTGGAGGGGGAGGAGGACGCAAGCGCGGGCGGCGGGTCCGGCTGCTCACGAGAGTGACAGTCGGGCATGGCAGTGGGCCACCGTCGGCCGAACCCGTACTCCTGTTCTTTTTGGGACAGGTACGGGGGTCTCTTGCCTTCATTGGCCGGGGACCAAGTGAAGAAAACACTATAACATCACCTCGAAGCTCGTGTTTTGACATCCGGCCGTGGGCTGCATGGCGGGGGAGCAACTCCGTCCCAAGGATGTCACAGGGGACCGTCCCCTGTACAAAAAAAAAGGAAAAAACCTATGAAAAATGGCCGATGATATTTTACTATTACCCCAGGGAGGTACCGACCGCTCCGCGGTTGGAGAATCCTCTGCGGGTCCTTCGGGGCCCGTCTGCCCCTCGTATTCTGGGGGGGGCAACATCCGCCATGAGAGCCTGAGAAGCTCTCAAATGAGTCTTGTGGGGTCGGACTACGACTCCGCAAACAGCGTCAAGAGTGACGGTGCGGTGGGCGCTAAGACGAAAGTCTTGCGCAAAAGGCCACGTGCAGGGAACGCGGCGACGGACTGTGGGTCCAGCGATGACGCCGCGACGGCTTCTGGAACCAGCACTCCCAAACGGGGAAGGGGCCGGCCTCCTACAACTGGGGAGCACGTAGGGCTCTACAGGAGTAAGGCCGCCCTTGCAGCTGCCAGGAAAGAAGCCGAGAAGAAGGAGACCTTCCTCCGAAACGAGTGCGAGCTCGACAGATGCGTGGAGCGCGCGGACGTCTCGAGCACGGATTTGGAGGAGGTCATAGCTGCTGGCGATGAATCTAAATCATCGCTGGCAGTCAGCAGGGCTGTCGAAGACAGCATTAACGTCATCCTGAAGGTTGCCGCCAAGTCTGGCAACCTGAAGGGGACGTATACAAAGGCGCTAAACAATGCGGCGAAGACCATCAAGACGTCTTTGCAAACGCTTGCGAGCAGAACGGTCTCGGAGGAGACAAATCTGCTGCAGGCCACCAGTTCCAGACTGGAGGCGGACAACTCCCGCCTGCAGAAGGAGCTGGCGGATTTGCGCCGAGACTTTGTTGGTCTCCAGGCCGAAGTGGCCAAGCAGCGGTTGCCTCAGGCCGCTCCAGCTCCAGAAGCTCGGCCTGCGCCGGACAACGAGGAGCTGCTTCAGAAAATCATGGTCCAGGTGGGGACCATGGTAAACGCCCGACTTGGGGCGTACGAAGACAGGCTGCTGCCTGAAAAGCGTCTGCGACCCCCATTGGCCGCGGACGCTAGGAAGGCAGAGGCACTAAAGCAGCGGGAGAAGCCACAGCAAAAGCCGCAGCAGATGCAGAAACCTGCGAGCTCTGCTGTCGCTGTACTCACTCCTCCCGCTGCCACTGCCTCGAAGAAGGGCAAAGGGAAGGGCAAGGGGAAGGGCAAGACGACCCAAGCTGCGCCCATCCCTGCCACCGCCACCAACACCACTCCGCCGGAGGCCAGTACCAGCGCCGCCGAGGAGGGCTGGACGGTAGTGGCCAAGAAGCCAAAGAAGCAGAAGAGGCCTGAGGGGTCCGGCGGTCCAACTAAGCCGGGCCCCAAGAAGGCCAAAAAGAAGAGGAAGCAGCCCAACAAACTGCGTCCACCGCGCTCCTCCGCTGTTGTTATCCAACTGCAGCCGGGAGCGGAGGAGCGAGGCGTCACTTATGCCTCGATTCTGTCGCAAGCAAGAGACAGAGTCCCCCTGTCCGATCTGGGCATCACTAGTGTCCGGATCAAAAAGACTGCGACAGGGGCCCGGATCCTGGAGGTACCAGGGGTCGCCAGCGGCGACAAAGCTGACTCCATCGCCAGCAGGTTCCGGGAGGCGTTCGCGGAGGACTTAAGGGTCTCCAGGCCGATCAAGACTGCGGAGTTGCGCGTCTCAGGCCTGGATGATTCCATCACCTCCGACGAAGTGGTGACGGTCGTTGCTCGGGTGGGCGAGTGCCGGCCTGACGCTGTGAAGGCTGGCGAAATTCGCCGTGGCCCTTCAGGCATGGGCACCGTCTGGTTGCGGTGTCCAGTGGCGGCGGCAAGCAAGGTGGTGCAAGCCAAGCGCCTCCTAATCGGGTGGGTCTCGGCCCAAGTCAGGCTTCTTGAGGCCCGACCCACTCGTTGCTTCCGCTGTCTGCAGAAGGGCCACATCCGGGTCACCTGCAGCTCGGAGGTCGACCGCAGCGGTGAATGCTACCGCTGCGGACAGGTCGGCCACATTGCGCGACAGTGTGGTGCAGCACCGCACTGCACTGCTTGCGCAGCCGCTGGGCTGGCTGCGGACCACCGCATGGGCACCAAACCCTGTGATAGGCAGCTCGCCAAGGTGCCCAAAAAGAATGGAGGGAAGGTCGCTCCGCAACCGACCCCAACACCGGTCGTGAACGCCGGGGGAGAGGTGGTGACCATGTCGGATTAAGATATGGCCCACCGATTCCTCCAGGCGAACATCAACCACTGCGCCAGGGCACAAGACCTGCTGGTTCAGAGCATGGCGCAGTGGGAGATACACATCGCGGCGGTTGCGGAGCCCTACTTCATCCCGCCCAGGGACAACTGGGCGGGTGATGCGGCGGGGGTTGTTGCCCTCGTCTCTTCTACTCCTCTGCGGGTTATCGCTAGGCGTCCAGGCTGCGTTGCAGCGGTGGCGGACAACATCTTGGTTGTGGGGGTGTACTTCTCGCCCAACAGGGTCCTTGCTGAGTTCGAGGTTTTCCTCAACAGCTTGGAGGCCCTGATTGGGCAGAATCGCCCCCTCCCAGTTCTTCTGCTTGGGGACCTCAACGCCAAGTGTACGGCTTGGGGTTCCCCCGCCACCGACGCTCGCGGCGAGCTCGTGGAGGAGTGGTTGTTGACGTTGGGCCTGTGCGTCCTCAACCGGGGTTCGGTCGACACGTGCGTGCGGCAGCGCGGCGGGTCCATAGTGGACATCACCTTCGCAAGTCCTGTTGTCGCGCGCACGGTCGCCCACTGGAGGGTCTTAGAGGGGGTGGAGACACTGTCCGATCACCGGTACATCCGGTTCGATGTTTCCACCCCTTCGTCGTCATCGTCGTCGAGTCCACACCCACCGGCATTTCCTCGGTGGGTGCTCACCAAACTCGATAGGGACATGGTGCGGGAAGCGGCCTTAGTCCAGGCCTGGGTTGGCTCACCGGCGTTCGTGGGGGTTGACGAGGAGGCGGCTCGGTTCCGGGATGCGCTGTCCACCATCTGCGACAGCGCGATGCCCCGGGCCAAGTCGCGGCCTTCACGACGTCAGGTCTACTGGTGGACGGCTGAAGTGGCGGAACTGCGCGTGGCGTGCTCGGCGCGCAGGCGCGAGTACGTGCGCCAGCGCCGAAGACACCCCGCTGACCGCGCGCTCGAGGCCCGGCTGTATGATGCCTACAGGGGGGCAAAACTGTCCCTCCAATCGGCTATCAGTCGGGCCAAGGATGTGGCTCGGCGGGAACAGCTGTCCACCCTTAACGCCGACCCATGGGGGCGCCCATACCAGTTGGTACGGGGCAAACTCCGCCCTTGGGCGCCTCCGCTGACACAGACGCTGGAGCCCATGTTCCTGGAGACGGTGACGACGACCCTCTTCCCAACGAGGACGCACCACATCCCCCCGCCGATGCTCTCGCGAGTGGCGGTGGACGACGGGGAGGTGCCCGCGGTTTCCACCGCGGAACTTGGGGCGGCGGTTCTTCGCCTCAAAGCGAAGAACACCGCCCCTGGACCTGATGGCGTGCCGGGCCGAGTTTTGGCCCTGGCACTCAGGGCCTTAAGGCCCCGACTGCTGACGATGCTCGACGCCTGCCTGCAACGCGGAGAGTTCCCACAGCTGTGGAAGGCAGGCAGGCTGGTACTGCTCCGGAAGGAGGGGCGCCCTATTGACGCTCCATCCGCATACCGGCCGATCGTGTTGCTTGACGAGGTGGGAAAGCTGTTCGAGCGAATCATCGCCGCTCGCCTCGTCAAGCACCTGACAAGGGTAGGACCCGACCTGTCAGAACACCAGTTCGGTTTCCGGGGGGGTCGATCCACCATTGACGCAATCCTGCGCGTCAAGACCCTCTCGGACGAGACAGTGTCGGGCGGCGGGGTGTTGTTGGCTGTGTCTCTTGACATTGCCAACGCCTTCAACACTCTGCCGTGGAGTGTCATCGTCGCGGCGCTCCGATTTCACGGAGTGCCGGAGTACCTACGTCGAGTAGTCGGGGCCTATCTGGGCAACAGGGTGGTTGCCTACGAAGGTCGTGGCGGGCTGGTCACCAAGCAGGTGACGTGCGGTGTTCCACAGGGGTCAGTCCTCGGACCTCTCCTGTGGAACATCGGATATGACTGGGTCCTGCGAGGCGCGACTCTCCCGGGTGTCAGCCTGGTGTGTTACGCTGACGACACATTAGTGCTGGCCCGGGGGAAAACACACCGAGACGCGTCTCTGCTCGCCACGGCTGGAGTGGCCCACGTTGTGGGGCGCATTCGCGCCCTTGGCCTTGAGGTGGCGCTACCAAAATCCGAGGCCCTGTTTTTCCACGGGCCCCGGAAAGCGCCACCTGCTGGGTCCCACATCGTTGTCGGGGGGGTTACAATCAGTATAGGGTCCACCATGCGGTACCTCGGGCTGGTGCTCGACGGCAGGTGGACCTTCAACCCCCACTTCGAGCGATTGGGGCCCAGAGTGGCCGCCGCGGCAGCCGCTTTGGGGCGGCTGCTGCCAAATTTGGGGGGGCCGAAACAGAGTGTCCGACGTCTGTACATGGGCGTGGCCCGTTCGATGGCGCTCTACGGAGCACCGGTCTGGGCCGAGTGTCTGACGCCGCGTGGCGCCATGTTTTTACGGCGTCCGCAGCGAGTGATGGCTGTCCGGGTCATCCGCGGCTACCGCACGGTATCCGGCGAAGCAGCGTGTCTGCTAGCCGGATCCCTGCCGTGGGACCTGGACGCCAGAGCATTGGCGGATGCCTACCACTGGCGAAAGGAGCTGGTGGCACGCGGCGATGGGCCTCCGCCCAGAGCCGTGGAGCGGCGCATGGGGGAGCTCCGTAGAGCCCTCGTCCTGGAGTGGGCGGTCAGGCTGTCCCGCCCAACAGCGGGACACCGGACGATCCAAGCCGTCCGCCCACAAATATACCACTGGATGGACAGACGTCACGGGACACTCACGTTTCGGCTGACACAGGTACTGTCGGGGCATGGGTGCTTCGGCAGTTACCTGTGTCGAGTGGCTGGCAGGGAGGAGTCCACTTCCTGCCACCACTGCGCTGGCAGCGAGGACACGGCGCAGCACACGCTCGAGCATTGTCCTGCTTGGGCTGTGCAGCGCCGGACACTCGTTGCCCAAGTGGGGTCGGACCTCTCACTCCCTCTTATCATCGAGGAGATGGTAGGGTGTGAGAGGTCATGGAGCGCCATCGCAGACTTCTGCGAAGAAGTGATGGCGCTCAAAGAGGCTGCGGAAAGAGAGCGGGAGCTTAACTCCGCTCTCCCAATCCGCGCCCGGCGACCCCGGCGGCGGCGGAGGGCAGACAGCGCCCTCTTCCAGCCGCCATAAGACTCGGCCTCAGGGCGGCAGACAGGCTGAACTGCCGCCCGCTCAACTGAGGCCTGAGTCGCGTGTGCGCACATAGTGCGCACACCAAAGATGCGCCAAGGGGCACACCACCGCCCCTTGCCACAGGAGGCCTGCGGAGTACTGGGTTGGGAGACCCACCTCCGCACTGAATAGGCCTCCGCTGAAGTCCTGCAGCCCCCTCATCAACAAGGGGGCACCGACGTAGATTCCGCCCCTCTTTACAGGGCGGATAGCGCCGGCGGGGTTGGCGGTAGAATGCTGCAGCGATCCCGCCTCCCCGCCATCAAAAGCGCAGAGCAGGCATGTGAGGTTTTAGTGGGTATGCCCCTGGATCTTATTGGGTTCGGGGGAGAGTCCCACATACCCTCGTCGTCTCCCAACGGCGGGGGATGCGTAATGCATTTCCTCACTTGAAAAAAAAAAAAAAAGGTTAGGTTAGGTTCCCGCGGCGGGTCAGTCTGGCCTGCCGGACGAGTTGCTGGTCTCGTATCGGGCGCGTCCCCCGGGTGGCGGATAGGGGAACGCCGCGCAGATATGCGCGGTACCGGTTTCGACCGGCGCGGACCAAAACCAGACACGTGGGATCGCTTCTCACGGAGAGGAGCGATCGGTGCGGCGGGTTCCGGTCAGTCGCGTTTTGACTGGCCGGACGGCGACTTCGGTCACCGTCGGACAAACCGTAAGCCTCACTGAGAGGAACGGGGGCTCGCATCGGCTTGCCGGGACGGGCTGCGAGGAAAGCACCTCTATAAAAAACTAGACGTGGGCGTCTACGGACGCGGAGTCGGCGGGTCTGGTGGCCGCGTGTGCGGCCGGCGGACTGGCAGCAATGCCAACGTCGTGCATATCGTAAACCTGTTCGAGTCTCTTGGGCAGGAACGAGGGTCTTGGCTTAATTGCCCGGGCTGCGAGGAGTAAACCTCTATAAAAAATCCCCGAATCTCAAGCTCTTGTACGTGGCGACTTGATGGATGGCTGATGGGATCTTCAGTTCCGAACGTACACACTCCAGAGAACCGGCGGCCTCTCTGGCAGTAATACGCTTACCCAGGTACAGGGGGCACTGCCTGGGTGGACCGAATATTTCCCCCATACTCGTGGGAATTGTATGGATAAATTAAAGAAAAAACCCAAAACCCAAGACGTTGTGGAGGGTGCGGAGTCTGACTCCGCATCGAGTATGATGAGTTTGGAGGAGGTGGTGGTTCGCGCTGAATGCGGAAAGTTTTTCCGCAAGCGGCCACTATCTGGGGAGTCGGCGTCGTCTGGTGACGACTCCAGGCCGGCGTCCAGATCCTCGCTTTCGGGGCGCAATACTCCAAAGCGGGGACGAGGGCGACCACCAACCACCGGCCAGTACGTTGGCTTGGCGGCAGCTCAAGCTGCATTGAACGTCGAGAAGGAGAAGGCGCTTAGGTTGGCGGCTGAGGATGACGTTATCCTGGCCACCAAACGTGCCCAAACGTCTAGGGCACACCTTAAGGCGCTAGTTGATGGCAAGGGCAAGCTTTGCGAAAAGTCTGTCTCGGCCATCAACAAAACGGCGCAAGAGGGCATCGACGTAATCCTCAAGGTTGCGAGCAAATCGCGCAACCTCAAGGGCCCCTTTCAGGGTGCCCTGAATCAAGCGGCGGCCCTCATGAAAGAAGTCGTGGAGACGTTGAGCTCTCGCTCCGTCTCCGAAGAGACGACTCTGCTACAGGCGGAATGTGCACGGCTGCAAGTGGACAACGCTCGCATGCAGCGCGAGATGGAAGAGCTCCGCAGGGAGTTTAAGGAGCTGCGGGCGGAGGCGACACTGCAGAGGGCAGCTCCCGTTGCTCCGGTCGTGGAGGCGCAGCCCACCAAACCACTGTTTGACAGCGAGGAGCTGGTGCGGACGATCATGGTACAAGTTGGGACCATGGTCAACGCCAGATTCGCCACGCTGGAGGACAGGTTGCTGCCGGAGGTGCGGCTACGGCCGCCGTTGGCTGCTGATGCCAAAAGGGCGGCGCAGGCACCAAAGCCATCTGCTGAGGTTCCGAAACCGACTCCGACGGCATCTGCACAGCCCCCAACTTCGGCTCCAGTCCAGGGCCGGAAGAAAGGAGGTAAAGGGAAGAAGGGTGCGGGCTCCAACAAGGAGCCCCTTCAAGCAGCACCCTTAGCCCAGACGTCTGCTGAGGCCAGTACAGCTACGGCCTCACAGCCCACTGTGGGTACCAGCGCCAACACTGAAGGCTGGACCACAGTGGGGAAAAACGGCAAGAAGGCCAAAACGCCCAAGGGGTCCGGCAAGCAAAAGTCGGGCCCTAAAAAGGGCACGAAGGGCAAGAAGAAGAAGGAGCTGCGCGCACCCGGCTCCTCAGCTGTAGTGATACAGCTGCAGCCAAGTGCGTTGGAGCGGGGCGTAACCTACGCCTCGATCCTTGCTGAGGTCAAGGAGAAGCTCCCATTCAAGGAGCTGGACATCCCTGGCCTCCGCTACAGGCAGGCGAAGTCGGGAGCCCGCATGTTTGAGCTGCCAGGGACCAAAACCGGCGATAAAGCCGACGCCCTGGCGGAGAAAATTCGGGCGGCCTTCAAGTCAGAGGACGTGACTGTCTCCAGGCCCGTGAAGAGCGCACAGCTCCGCATAAAGGGCCTAGATGACTCCGTCACCAGCGAGGAGGTCGCAATCGCCGTGGCCCGCGAGGGTGGCTGCGCACCGGAGGCCATAAAGGCATCGGAGGTGCGGCGAGGGGAGTCCGGCGTGGGCTCTGTTGTTGTGCGGTGCCCTGTCGCCGTCGCCAAGAAGGTGTCGCAGAAGCGGCTGCTCGTCGGGTGGGTTTCGGCGCAAGTGAAACTCCTCGAGGAGCGCCGCAAACGGTGCTACCGGTGCTTGCAGATGGGGCACACAAAGCCGGAGTGCACTGGGGTGGACCGGAGCTCGCAGTGTTTCAACTGCGGGCAGACCGGCCACCTCGTCAAGCAGTGCACTGCTAATGCGCACTGTTCAGCATGTGCCGATGCAGGTCGTCCCGCCGACCATCAAATCGGGACGAAGGCCTGCAAGGTGGCGACGGCGCAGAAGCCAATGAAGAAGGGGGGGAAGAATGCTGCGGCTCCGCAGCTGACCCCTGCTCCAGCTGCTCCGGTAGCCGGGGAGTCGGTGGTACCCATGGCCCAAGATTAACATGGCCCACCGATTCCTGCAGGCGAATCTGAACCACTGCGCCCGAGCTCAGGACCTTTTTGTTCAGAGCATGGCGCAGTGGTCAATCGATGTGGCAGCGGTCGCGGAGCCGTACTTCGTTCCCCCCAGGGACAACTGGGTGGGTGATGGCCCAACAAACTTGGTCGCCTTGGTTTCGCGGGCTCCTCTACGGGTAGTCGCCAGACGCCCGGGCTGCGTCGCAGCGGTGGCGGGAAACACTCTCGTTTTGGGGGTTTATTTCTCCCCTAATAGGGTCCTCGCCGAATTCGAAGCCTTTATCGATGGCGTGGGGGCCCTCATTGGGCAGAATAACCCCCTTCCTGCGATTGTTCTCGGGGACCTCAACGCCAAGTCAACGGCTTGGGGTTCCCCCGCCACCGATGCGCGAGGCGCACTCGTGGAGGAGTGGCTGTTGGCGGTAGGCCTGTGCGTCCTCAACCGGGGGTCGGTGCACACTTGCGTGCGACAGCTGGGCGGGTCCATTGTGGACGTCTCCTTCGCAAGTCCAGTTGTCGCTCGCGAGGTCACCGGCTGGAGTGTCTTAGAGGGGGTGGAGACATTATCGGATCATCGCTACATCCGGTTCGATGTCTCTGCCCCTTCAACGTCGTCGTCGTCGTCGCCGTCGCGTCCGACGTTTCCGCGATGGGTGCTCCAGAGACTGAATAGGGATGTGCTGCAGGAAGCAGCAATCGTTCAGGCCTGGGTCGGCACGTCAGTGGCGTTCGTGGGGGTGGATGAGGAGGCGGCTTGGTTCCGGAGCGCAATGTCTAACATCTGTGACAGCGCAATGCCCCGGGCCAAGTCGCGGCCCTCACGACGCCAGGTCTATTGGTGGTCAGCTGAGCTGTCGGAGCTGCGCGTGGCGTGCGCCCAACACAGGCGTGCGTACACGCGCCAGCGCAGAAGGCGCACTACCGACCGCGCTCTGGAAGCCCGGCTCTACGCCGCCTACCGAGGGGCCACAGTGGCCCTTCAACAGGCGATCTGCCGGGCCAAGGACGCGGCTCGCAAAGAACAGCTGGCCACCCTCAACGCAGATCCGTGGGGGCGCCCGTACCAGTGGGTACGCGGCAAACTCCGCCCTTGGGCGCCCCCGCTGACCCAGACCCTGGATCCCCAGTTTCTGGACACCGTGACGACGACTCTCTTTCCCATGAGGACGCACCATACTCCCCCGCCGATGCAGCATTCGCGGGCGACCGGGAGTGATGACGGGACCGTGCCTGCAATAACATCTGCAGAGCTAGGGGCGGCAGAGCTTCGGCTTAAAGCCAAGAACACCGCCCCCGGTCCCGACGGAGTGCCCGGCCGCGTACTGGCCCTGGCACTCAAGGCCCTAGGGCCCCGACTACGAGGTCTTCTCGACGCCTGCCTGCAGCGCGGAGAGTTCCCACAGCAGTGGAAGGCAGGCAGGCTCGTCCTGCTCCGGAAGGAGGGGCGCCCCGTGGACGCTCCATCCGCATACCGGCCGATAGTGTTGCTTGACGAGGTGGGAAAGTTCTTCGAGCGAATTATCGCCGCTCGCCTCGTCAAGCACCTAACAAGGGTAGGGCCCGATCTGTCCGACAACCAGTTCGGATTCCGGGGGGGTCGCTCGACCGTTGACGCGATCTTGCGCGTCAAGGCCCTCTCGGACCAGACAGTATCGGGTGGCGGGGTGTTGCTGGCTGTGTCTCTCGACATTGCCAACGCCTTCAACACCCTGCCATGGAGTTGTATTGCGGCGGCGCTCCAATTTCACGGAGTGCCGAAATATCTCCGCCAAGTAGTCGGGGCCTATCTGGCCAACCGGGCCGTGGTCTTTGAAGGCCGTGGCGGGCTGGTCACCAAACCGGTGACCTGCGGTGTTCCACAGGGGTCAGTCCTCGGACCTCTCCTGTGGAACATCGGCTACGACTGGGTGTTGCGGGGCGCCACTCTCCCGGGTGTCAGCGTCGTGTGCTACGCTGACGACACGCTCGTGATGGCCCGGGGGAGGTCACACAGGGAGGCGTCCATACTCGCCACGGCCGGAGTGGCCCACGTGGTCGGGCGCATTCGCGCTCTTGGTTTGGAGGTGGCGCTATCCAAGTCTGAGGCCCTCTTCTTTCATGGGCCCCGGAAAGCGCCACCTGCTGGGTCCCACATCGTCGTTGGGGGGGTTCGAATCAACATCGGGTCCACCATGCGCTATCTCGGGCTGGTGCTCGATGGCAGGTGGACCTTCGACCCCCACTTCGACCGATTGGGGCCCAGAGTCTGCGCAGCTGCGGCTGCTCTGGGTCGGCTCCTCCCGAATTTGGGGGGACCGAAGGTGAGTGTTCGGCGCCTCTTCATGGGGGTTGCCCGCTCGATGGCTCTCTATGGTGCGCCAGTCTGGGCGGATCATCTGACGCCGCGCGGCGCCGCTTCCTTGCGGCGGCCGCAGCGAGCAATTGCCGTCCGGGTCGTCCGCGGTTATCGCACCATCTCGCACGAGGCAGCATGTGTGCTGGCCTCGGCGATGCCGTGGGACCTGGACGCCAGAGCCCTTGCGGCCGCCTATCACTGGCGCAAGGAACTGGCTGAACGCGGCGAAAGGCCCCCGCCTCGAGCCGTCGAGCGGCGTATGGAGGAGCTCCGTGGAGCCCTCGTATTGGAGTGGGCGGACAGGCTTACCCGGCCGACAGCCGGTCTTCGGACCATTGAAGCCGTCCGCCCTCGTCTCATGGAGTGGCTGAAGAGGCACCACGGGACACTCACTTTTCGAGTGACGCAGGTGCTGTCGGGGCACGGCTGCTTCGGCAGCTACCTGTGTCGGGTGGGCAGAGAGCCGACCAGGGCCTGCCACCATTGTCCGTGCGGCGAGGACACGGCGCAGCACACGCTCGAGCATTGTCCGGCTTGGGCTGTGCAGCGCCGAACACTCGCCGCAGTTATCGGGTCGGACCTCTCGCTTCCAGCTGTCGTTGAAGAGATGGTAGGGAGCGAGGGGTCCTGGAGCGCCATCACGGAGTTCTGTGGGGAGGTGATGGCGCTCAAAGAAGAAGCCGAACGAGAGCGGGAGTTAAACCCCGCTCTCCCAATTCGCGCAAGAAGGGCGAGAAGGAGGAGGGCAGACAACGCCCTCTTCCAGCCGCCCTAGAATGGCCGCAAGGCCTCGGGGCCCCTCTTTTGGGCCCAAGGGCGCGCGCAACATCATGCGCTGCGCGATGTAAGGGAAGACGGTAAGGAGCCGGACTAGCCGACTCCTTGCTGTGCGGAGGCTGCGGAGACTGGGTTGGGAGACCCACCTCTGCATTGCACTAGCCTCCGCCGAAGACCTGCTGCCCCCTTCATCCCCGGGGGGGCACATACAGCGAAGTTCCGCCCTTTTCAGGGCGGCAGCGCCGGCGGGGTTGGCGGTAGAGTGCTAATAGCGATCCCGCCTCCCCGCCATCATAGGCGCCAGCAGGCATGTGTGGTTTTTAGTGGGTATACCCTCGTGGATCGGCCTTTTCGGTTCACGGGGGGGAGTCCCACATAACCCCGTCGTCTCCCAACGACGGGGTATGCGTAATGCATTTTCCGCACGATAAAAAAAAAAAAAAAAAAAAAAAGGTTAGGTTAGGTTCCCGCGGCGGGTCAGTTTGGCCTGCCGGACGAGTTTCTGGACTCGTATCGGGCGCGTCCCCCGGGTGGCGGATAGGGGAACGCCGCGCAGATATGCGCGGTACCGGTTTCGACCGGCGCGGACCAAAACCAGGCGTTGGGACCGCTCCTCATTATTGAGGACGCGGTCATAGTCGGTCGCTGGGGGGTTGGGGAAGTTCGCTCCAGGTACGTGTCCGTTTTCGGACATGACTGGGATGCGAACAAGCGACTGACTGTGTTGGGATCGCTTTTCTCGCGAGAAGCGATCATAGCGGCGGGTCTGGTCAGACGCCTTTTGTCTGGCCGGGCGTGACCTTTTGGTCACCGTCGTTGGTCCGCACTTTGTGTTTTTGCGAGGTGCGGAGAGCCGGTCGGCGTCTCGGACGTATTCCGAGCAGCGGCGACGGCGGAGTGCTTGTTTCCTCCTCTCCTTCTGGAGGGGGAGGTGGTTACGAGCGCGGGCGGCGGGTCCGGCTGTTCACGAGAGTGGGCAGTCGGGCATGGCAGTTGGCCACCGCCGGCCGAACCCGTAATCCTGTTCTTTTGGGACAGGGATGGGGGTTCCTTGCCTTTATTGGCCGGGGGCTGCGTGAAGACAACACTATAAAATTACCCTAAGCTCGAGCTGGTGACGTCCGGCCGTGGGCTGAATGGCGGGGGCGAACCCCGTCCCGAGGATGTCCCAGGGGACCACACCCCTGGCACAAAAAAGGAACAAAATGATAATGGCACCTGGCAATAGAAAACTACCCCAGGGAGGTACCACCCGCTCCGCGGATGGACAATCCTCTGCGGGCCCTTCGGGGTCCGTCTGCCCCTCGTATTCTGGGGGGGGCACCCAGTGCCACTCATCTGCTCGCAAGAGCAGTTTGAGGAAGAGTCGGGAGGACTCTAGACGCTCCGGGACCGACGTGGAGCCGACTTCGGAAGGCAGCGCGTCCGGTTTCAGGAGCCCGGATGACCTAGTGGTCGGGGCGGTAGGCAAAACCTACCGGAAACGGCCACGGTCTGGCTCGTCGTCGCCTGAAGGCGGCTCGAGGCCATCGTCCGGATCGCGCTCGGGGAGCGCGTCAAAGCGAGGCAGGGGCCGACCGCCAACCACCGGCAAATATGTCGGTGTGGCCAAGGCCCAGGCCGAGTTGAAGGCCGCGCAAGCTCGGCAGCGGGAGCTAGACACGGAGGAGGAGCTCCTCCGTGAGGCAGAAGCTGTCGAGCAGCGGAACCAAGCTCGCCAGAGGGCGATAATGGAGGTCTCGGACTCTGACGACTTAGTGGCGTTGGAAAAGTTCGGCCTCCACGTCAAGGACAAGGTCAACGACGCTCTGTCGTTAGTGACGAAGGTGGCCAAGACGTCCAAAAATTTGAAGGGCGGATACGTGCGGGTACTCAACGAGGCCGTTGAGACCATCCGCGAGGATGTGGGGTTCCTCAGCGGTCGTTTCGTCAACGACGAGATGATAGCGCTGAGGGACGAAAACGCCAATCTGAAGGCGCATGGCCGCGCCCTCAGTAGCGAACTGAAGAGGCTTCGCCGTGAGGTCCGCTCCATGGCGAAGCGGCAGGGTGCGGCTGAAGCCGCGGCTGCTGCGGCGGCACGTCCACCGTCCTTGGACGTTGAGGAGTTGTCGCGCGCCATCATGGTCCAAGTCGGGACCATGGTGAACGCGCGGCTCGCCGCCCTTGACGACCGACTGCTGCCTGAGCAGCGGACCCGTCCACCCCTCGCGGCGGACAGGAGAAGGGCGGACTCTCTGGCTTCTGTCGAGAGTCTGCCGGCAGCAACGGAGCGGGTGCAGAAGGCGCCTGCCCCAAACGCTGCACCGCAGCAGACTGCTGCTTCGGACCCTGCCAAGGGAAAGAAGCAGCAGCCTAAGGGGAAGAGGGCCGCGGAGCCGCCGCGGCCTTCGACCTCTGCAGCGGCGACCGCCCCTGAGGCCACCACCTCTGCCAGCCCCGTCCTAACGGAGGAGGGCTGGACCACGGTGGCCAAGAAAAAGGGGCAAAAGAAGAGGCCCGAACAGCCCAAAACCAAGGGCTCGGGCGCCCCTGCAAAGGGGCAGAAGAAGACGGCGCCTAAGAAGGCGCCCAAGAAGAGGGCACCGAGGCTGCGCGTACCGCGCTCATCGGCTGTGGTGATTACGCTGCAGCCAGGCGCGGTTGAGCGCGGCCTCTCCTACGCGGCCGTCCTCACGACGGCCAAGGAAAAGGTGCCCCTTGCGGACCTCGGGATCACCGGCCTGCGATACAGGCAGGCGGTGACCGGGGCCCGCATATTTGAGTTGCCGGGGGCGAAGAGCGGCGAGAAGGCCGACGCCCTCGCGGCAAAGTTGAGAGAGGCACTGGGTGCCGAGGACGTCCGGGTCTCCAGGCCTATCAAGTGCGCAGAGATGCGCATTTCGGGCTTGGACGACTCCGCGACGTCCGAAAGTGTCGTCGCCGCAGTCGCCCGTACGGGTGGCTGCACGGCCGACGAGGTCAAGGCGGGGGAGGTACGTCACACCCCCTCCGGCCTTGGCAGCGTATGGGTGCGCTGCCCTGTGGCAGCCGCGCAAAAGGTGGCCCGAGGTAGGCTGCTGGTCGGATGGGTCTCGGCGCAGGTAAAACTGCTCAATGCCAGGCCCACCCGATGCTTCCGCTGCCTACTAAACGGGCACGTGCAGCACTTCTGCACGTCCGAGGAGGAACGCCGCACGCAATGTTACCGCTGCGGCGAGGTCGGCCACCTGGCCAAGTCGTGCGCCAGGGATCCGCACTGCACAGTCTGTGCTGCTGCGGGTCGAAAGGCTGACCACCCGATCGGCACCAAGCCCTGTGGGGCTAGTGTGTCCCAAAAGGGTAAGGGGAAGGCCGCAACCCTGCGGCCGACCCCTGCTCCAGCTGCCACTGGTGGGGAGGTGGTGCCCATGTCTGTCTGATGTGGCCCACCTCTCCCTCTGGTGACGCGCACCCATGCGCCAAAGGGTCAGTGAGGGGACGGAGCTGTCGTCCCTTCACTGAGCAGAGGCCCGCGGAGGCTGGGTTGGGAGACCCACCTCTGCATTGCACTGGCCTCTGCACCGAAGTCCTGTACCCCCCTACCTCTACATAGGGGGGAGCGAAGAATCCGCCCCACTTTACAGGGCGGATAGCGCTGGTGGGGTTGGCGGTAGAATGCTATAGCGATCCCGCCTCCCCGCCACTTATGCGCCGAAGCAGGCAACATGTGAGGTTTTTAGTGGGTAGGCCCTCGTGGATCTTATTGGGTTCATGGGGGAGAGTCCCACATATCCCCGTCGCCTCCCAGCGGCGGGGAATGCGTAACGCATTTCCCTCACGTTAAAAAAAAAAAAAAAAAAAAAAAGGTTAGGTTAGGTTCCCGCGGCGGGTCAGTTTGGCCTGCCGGACGAGTTTCTGGACTCGTATCGGGCGCGTCCCCCGGGTGGCGGATAGGGGAACGCCGCGCAGATATGCGCGGTACCGGTTTCGACCGGCGCGGACCAAAACCAGGCGTTGGGATCGCTCCTCATTGCTCGAGGACGCGATCAGTGCGGCGGGTCCGGTCAGTCAGGTGTTGATTGGCCGGGCGGCGACTTCGGTCACCGTCGGACAACCCGTAAGCCTCACTGAGAGGAACGGGGGCTCGCATCGGCTTTGCCGGGACGGGCTGCGAGGAGAACACCTCTATAAAAAACCAAAGGTGTCTGTCGCTGGGGGGTGGGGAAGTTCGCTCCTGGTACGTGTCTGTTTTCAGACATGACTGTGGATGCGGACTGGCGACATGGCACGGGGATCGCGTCTTCGCGAGAGGATGCGATCGATGCAGCGGCGGGTCTGGTCGGGTGTGTTTTGCCTGGCCGGGCTGCGACTTTTGTCGGCGTCGTTGGAGTTCCGCTCTTCGTGGTTTTGCGAGGATGCGGAGTGCCCGTCGGCGTCTCGGACGTATTCCGAGTAGCGGCGATGGGCGTGGAGCTTGATCCCCTCTCTCATGCTGGAGGGGGAGGCGGACGCAAGCGCGGGCGGCGGGTCCGGCTGCTCACGAGAGTGACAGTCGGGCATGGCAGTGGGCCACCGTCGGCCGAACCCGTACTCCTGTTCTTTTTGGGACAGGTACGGGGGTCTCTTGCCTTCATTGGCCGGGGACCAAGTGAAGAAAACACTATAACATCACCTCGAAGCTCGTGTTTTGACATCCGGCCGTGGGCTGCATGGCGGGGGAGCAACTCCGTCCCAAGGATGTCACAGGGGACCGTCCCCTGTTCAAAAAAAAGGAAAAAAACAAAAACAATGAAGGCACATGTGACAACGAAACTACCCCAGGGAGGTACCAACCGCTCCGCGGTTGGAGAATCCTCTGCGGGTCCTTCGGGGCCCGTCTGCCCCTCGTATTCTGGGGGGGGCAACATCTGCCTCGAGAGTCCAATGGGCTCTCGGACGAGCGTTGTGGCGTCGGACTACGACTCTGCAGCGAGCGTCAACAGTGACGGTGTGGTGAGCGGTAGGCCGCGCAAGCTCCTCCGCAAAAGGCCACGATCGACGGGGAATGCGGCTTCGGACTCTCCGTCGAGTGATGATGCCAGAAGGGCATCCGGGAGTAACACTCCCAAACGGGGAAGGGGCCGGCCTCCTACGACCGGCGAGCATATGGGGCTCGCCAAGAGTAAGGCCGCCCTTGAAGCCTCGAAAAAGGAACAGTTCCGCCTCCAGTCCGAAGATGAGGTGGAAAAATGTGTTCGGCGCGCTGACACCTCAAACAGTGCAATGGAGGAGGCTTTAACTGCTGGCGATGAGACACTGTCTGCGCTGGCGGTCAGTAAAGCCGTCAAGGACTGTATCGACGTCGTCCGGAAGGTTGCCACGAAGTCTGGCAACCTGAAGGGGACGTTCGTGAGGGCGCTTAACAACTCAGCAGTGACAATTGAGAGGTCACTGCAGACGCTTCAGGCGCGGACAATCTCCGAGGAGACGACTTTGCTGCAGGCCACAAGTACCCGACTGGAGGCGGACAACTCCCGCTTACAGAAGGAGCTTGCGGACCTGCGCAAAGAATTTGTGGACCTTCAGGTTGAAGTGGCGAAGCAGCGGTCGCTGCCAAGTGTTCCGGTCCCAGAGGCTCGGCCCGTTCTGGACAGCGAGGAGCTGATGCGTAAGGTCATGGTCCAAGTGGGGACCATGATGAACGCCCGGCTTGAGACCTTGGAGGATAGGCTGCTGCCTGAAAGGCGTCTGCGGCCCCCACTGGCTGCGGATGCAAGAAGGGTGGACGAGCCCAAGCAACAGCAGCAACAGAAGTCGCAGCAGAAATTGAAGCAGATGCCGCAACGAGAGCCGGAAAGCGCGATTCCGAGCTCCAGTACTGCGGCGTCCACTCCTCCTGCTGCCACTGCCTCCAAAAAGGGCAAAGGGAAGGGCAAAAAGACCGGTGCTGCTGCTAAAGCTGCGCCCATCCCAGCCACCACGGTGGATGCCACCTCGCCGACGGCCGGTACCAGCGCCACTGAAGAGGGCTGGACCACAGTGGCCAAACGGCAGAAGAAGCCAAAGGAGCCTGGTGGTCCACCTAAGCCAGGCCCCAAGAAGAAGCAAAAGAGGAAGCAGTCCAAGAAACTGCGTCCTCCGCGCTCCTCCGCTGTCGTCATCCAGCTGCAGCCGGGAGCGGAGGAGCGAGGCATCACTTATGCCTCGATTCTGTCTCAGGCAAGAGACAGAGTCCCCCTGTCTGATCTGGGCGTCACAAGTGTCCGGATCAAAAAGACGGCGACAGGGGCCCGGATCCTGGAGGTACCAGGGGTCGGTAGCGGCGACAAAGCCGACTCTATCGCCAATAGGTTCCGGGAGGCGTTCGCGGAGGACCTCAGAGTCTCCAGGCCAGTCAAGACTGCGGAGTTGCGCGTCTCAGGCCTGGACGACTCTATCACCGCCGATGAGGTGGTATCAGTTGTTGCCCGGGTGGGCGAGTGCCGGCCTGACGCCGTCAAGGCTGGCGAGATACGTCGTGGCCCTTCGGGCATGGGCACCATCTGGTTGCGGTGTCCAGTGGCGGCGGCTAGCAAGGTGGTGCAGGCAAAGCGCCTCCTTATCGGGTGGGTCTCGGCCCAGGTCAGGCTACTTGAAGCCCGACCCACTCGATGCTTCCGCTGCCTGCAGAAGGGCCACATACGGGTCTCCTGCAACTCGGAGGTCGACCGCAGCGGTGAGTGCTACCGCTGCGGACAGGTCGGCCATATCGCACGGCAGTGTACTGCAGCTCCGCACTGCACTGCCTGCGCAGCAGCTGGCCTACCAGCAGACCATCGTATGGGCACCAAGGCTTGCGATAAGCAGCTTGCCAAGGTGCCCAAGAAGAAGGGAGGGAAGGTCGCTCCGCAACCGACCCCAACACCGGCCGCGAATGCCGGGGAAGAGGTGGTGTCCATGTCCGATTAAGATATGGCCCACCGATTCCTCCAGGCTAATATCAACCACTGCGCCAGGGCACAAGACCTGCTGGTCCAGAGCATGGCGCAGTGGGAGATCTACATTGCGGCGGTTGCGGAGCCCTACTTCATCCCGCCCAGGGACAACTGGGCGGGTGATGCGGCGGGGGTTGTTGCCCTCGTCTCTTCTGCTCCTCTGCGGGTTGTCGCTAGGCGTCCAGGCTGCATAGCAGCGGTGGCGGACAACATCTTGGTTGTGGGGGTGTACTTCTCGCCCAACAGGGTCCTTGCTGAGTTCGAGGTTTTCCTCAACAGCTTGGAGGCCCTGATTGGGCAGAACCGCCCCCTTCCAGTTCTTCTGCTTGGGGACCTCAACGCCAAGTGTACGGCTTGGGGTTCCCCCGCCACCGACGCTCGCGGCGAGCTCGTGGAGGAGTGGTTATTGACGTTGGGCCTGTGCGTCCTCAACCGGGGTTCGGTCGACACGTGCGTGCGGCAGCGCGGCGGGTCCATAGTGGACATCACCTTCGCAAGTCCTGTTGTCGCGCGCACGGTCGCCCACTGGAGGGTCCTGGAGGGGGTGGAGACACTGTCCGATCACCGGTACATCCGGTTCGATGTTTCCACCCCTTCGTCGTCGTCGTCGTCGAGTCTACACCCACCGGCATTTCCACGGTGGGTGCTCACCAGGCTCGATAGGGACATGGTCCGGGAAGCGGCCTTGGTCCAGGCCTGGGTTGGCTCACCGGCGTTCGTGGGGGTTGACGAGGAGGCGGCTCGGTTCCGGGATGCGCTGTCTACCATCTGCGACAGCGCGATGCCCCGGGCCAAGTCGCGGCCTTCACGACGTCAGGTCTACTGGTGGACGGCTGAAGTGGCGGAACTGCGCGTGGCGTGCTCGGCGCGCAGGCGCAAGTACGTGCGCCAGCGCCGGAGACGCCCCGCTGACCGCGAGCTCGAGGCCCGGCTGTATGATGCCTACAGGGGGGCAAAACTGTCCCTCCAATCGGCCATCAGTCGGGCCAAGGATGCGGCTCGGCGGGAGCAGCTGTCCACCCTCAATGCCGACCCATGGGGGCGCCCATACCAGCTGGTACGGGGCAAACTCCGCCCTTGGGCGCCTCCACTGACCCAGACGCTGGAACCCATGTTCCTAGAGACGGTGACGACGACCCTCTTCCCAACGAGGACGCACCACATCCCCCCGCCGATGCTCTCGCGAGTGGCGGTGGACGACGGGGAGGTGCCCGCGGTTACCACCGCGGAATTTGGGGCGGCAGTTCTTCGCCTCAAAGCGAAGAACACCGCCCCTGGACCTGATGGCGTGCCGGGCCGAGTACTGGCCCTGGCACTCAAGGCCCTAAGGCCCCGACTGCTGAAGATACTCGACGCCTGCCTGCAACGCGGAGAGTTCCCACAGCTGTGGAAGGCAGGCAGGCTGGTACTGCTCCGGAAGGAGGGGCGCCCTATTGACGCTCCATCCGCATACCGGCCGATCGTGTTGCTTGACGAGGTGGGAAAGCTGTTCGAGCGAATCATCGCCGCTCGCCTCGTCAAGCACCTGACCAGGGTAGGACCCGACCTGTCAGAACACCAGTTCGGTTTCCGGGGGGGTCGATCCACCATCGACGCAATCCTGCGCGTGAAGACCCTCTCGGACGAGACAGTGTCGGGCGGCGGGGTGTTGTTGGCTGTGTCTCTTGACATTGCCAACGCCTTCAACACTCTGCCGTGGAGTGTCATCACTGCGGCGCTCCAATATCACGGACTTCCGGAGTACCTACGTCGAGTAGTCGGGGCCTATTTGGGCAGCAGAGTGGTTGCCTACGAAGGTCGTGGCGGGCTGGTCACCAAGCAGGTGACGTGCGGTGTTCCACAGGGGTCAGTCCTCGGACCTCTCCTGTGGAACATCGGATACGACTGGGTCCTGCGAGGCGCGACTCTCCCGGGTGTCAGCTTGGTGTGTTACGCCGACGACACACTAGTGCTGGCCCGGGGGAGAACACATCGAGACGCGTCTCTGCTCGCCACGGCTGGAGTGGCCCACGTCGTGGGGCGCATTCGCGCCCTTGGTCTTGAGGTGGCGCTACCAAAATCCGAGGCCCTCTTTTTCCACGGGCCCCGGAAAGCGCCACCTGCTGGGTCCCACATCGTGGTTGGGGGGGTTACAATCAATATAGGGTCCACCATGCGGTACCTCGGGCTGGTGCTCGACGGCAGGTGGACCTTCAACCCCCACTTCGAGCGATTGGGGCCCAGAGTGGCCGCCGCGGCAGCCGCGTTGGGGCGGCTGCTGCCAAATTTGGGGGGGCCGAAACAGAGTGTCCGACGTCTGTACATGGGCGTGGCCCGTTCGATGGCGCTCTACGGAGCACCGGTCTGGGCCGAGTGTCTGACGCCGCGTGGCGCCATGTTTTTACGGCGTCCGCAGCGAGTGATGGCTGTTCGGGTCATCCGCGGCTACCGCACGGTATCCGGCGAAGCAGCGTGCCTGCTAGCCGGATCCCTGCCGTGGGACCTGGACGCCAGAGCATTGGCGGACGCCTACCACTGGCGGAAGGAGCTGGTGGCACGCGGCGATGGGCCTCCGCCCAGAGCCGTGGAGCGGCGCATGAGGGAGCTCCGTAGAGCCCTCGTCCTGGAGTGGGCGGTCAGGCTGTCCCGCCCAACAGCGGGACACCGTACGATCCAAGCCGTCCGCCCACAAATATTCCACTGGATGGACAGACGTCACGGGACACTCACGTTTCGGCTGACGCAGGTACTGTCGGGGCATGGGTGCTTCGGCAGTTACCTGTGTCGGGTGGCTGGCAGGGAGGAGTCCACTTCCTGCCACCACTGCGTTGGCAACGAGGACACGGCGCAGCACACGCTCGAGCATTGTCCTGCCTGGGCTGTGCAGCGCCGGACACTCGTTGCCCAAGTGGGGCCGGACCTCTCGCTCCCAATCATCATCGAGGAGATGGTAGGGTGTGAGAGGTCATGGAGCGCCATCGCAGACTTCTGCGAGGAAGTGATGGCGCTCAAAGAGGCTGCGGAAAGAGAGCGGGAGCTTAACTCCGCTCTCCCAATCCGCGCCCGGCGGCCCCGGCGGCGGCGGAGGGCCGACATCGCCCTCTTCCAGCCGCCATAAGACTCGGCCTCAGGGCGGCAGACGCGGCTGAACTGCCGCCCGCTCAACAGAGGCCGAGTCGCGTGTGCGCAAATAAAGCGCACACCAAAGGTGCAGCAAGGGGCACACAACCGCCCCTTGCCACAGGAGGCCTGCGGAGTCCTGGGTTGGGAGACCCACCTCCGCACTGAATAGGCCTCCGCTGAAGTCCTGCAGCCCCCTCATCAACAAGGGGGCACCGACGTAGATTCCGCCCCTCTTTACAGGGCGGATAGCGCCGGCGGGGTTGGCGGTAGAATGCTACAGCGATCCCGCCTCCCCGCCATCAAAAGCGCAGAGCAGGCATGTGAGGTTTTAGTGGGTATGCCCCTGGATCTTATTGGGTTCGGGGGAGAGTCCCACATACCCTCGTCGTCTCCCAACGGCGGGGGATGCGTAATGCATTTCCTCACTTGAAAAAAAAAAAAAAAAAAAAAAGGTTAGGTTAGGTTCCCGCGGCGGGTCAGTTTGGCCTGCCGGACGAGTTTCTGGACTCGTATCGGGCGCGTCCCCCGGGTGGCGGATAGGGGAACGCCGCGCAGATATGCGCGGTACCGGTTTCGACCGGCGCGGACCAAAACCAGGCGTTGGGACCGCTCCTCATTCATTGAGGACGCGGTCATAGTCGGTCGCTGGGGGGTTGGGGAAGTTCGCTCCTGGTACGTGTCTGTTTTCAGACATGACTGGGATGCGAACTAGCGACTGACTGTGTTGGGATCGCCTCTCTCGCGAGAAGCGATCATGGCGGCGGGTCTGGTCAGATGCCTTTTGTCTGGCCGGGCGGGACCTTTTAGTCACCGTCGTTGGTCCGCACTTTGTGGTTTTGCGAGGTGCGGAGAGCCGGTCGGCGTCTCGGACGTATTCCGAGCAGCGGCGACGGCGGAGTGCTTGTTTCCTCCTCTCCTTCTGGAGGGGGAGGCGGTTACGAGCGCGGGCGGCGGGTCCGGCTGTTCACGAGAGTGGGCAGTCGGGCATGGCAGTTGGCCACCGCCGGCCGAACCCGTAATCCTGTTCTTTTTGGGACAGGAATGGGGGTTCCTTGCCTTTATTGGCCGGGGGCTGCGTGAAGACAACACTATAAAATTACCCTAAGCTCGTGCTGGTGACGTCCGGCCGTGGGCTGAATGGCGGGGGCGAACCCCGTCCCGAGGATGTCCCAGGGGACCACACCCCTGGCACAAAAAAGGAAACTTATGAAATGGCACCTGGCAATAGAAAAACTACCCCAGGGAGGGTACCACCCGCTCCGCGGCTGGACAATCCTCTGCGGGCCCTTCGGGGTCCGTCTGCCCCTCGTATTCTGGGGGGGGGCACCCAGTGCCACTCATCTGCTCGCAAGAGCAGTTTGAGGAAGAGTCGGGAGGACTCTAGACGCTCCGGGACCGACGTGGAGCCGACTTCGGAAGGCAGCGCGTCCGGTTTCAGGAGCCCGGATGACCTAGTGGTCGGGGGCGGTAGGCAAAACCTACCGGAAACGGCCACGGTCTGGCTCGTCGTCGCCTGAAGGCGGCTCGAGGCCATCGTCCGGATCGCGCTCGGGGAGCGCGTCAAAGCGAGGCAGGGGCCGACCGCCAACCACCGGCAAATATGTCGGTGTGGCCAAGGCCCAGGCCGAGTTGAAGGCCGCGCAAGCTCGGCAGCGGGAGCTAGACACGGAGGAGGAGCTCCTCCGTGAGGCAGAAGCTGTCGAGCAGCGGAACCAAGCTCGCCAGAGGGCGATAATGGAGGTCTCGGACTCTGACGACTTAGTGGCGTTGGAAAAGTTCGGCCTCCACGTCAAGGACAAGGTCAACGACGCTCTGTCGTTAGTGACGAAGGTGGCCAAGACGTCCAAAAATTTGAAGGGCGGATACGTGCGGGTACTCAACGAGGCCGTTGAGACCATCCGCGAGGATGTGGGGTTCCTCAGCGGTCGTTTCGTCAACGACGAGATGATAGCGCTGAGGGACGAAAACGCCAATCTGAAGGCGCATGGCCGCGCCCTCAGTAGCGAACTGAAGAGGCTTCGCCGTGAGGTCCGCTCCATGGCGAAGCGGCAGGGTGCGGCTGAAGCCGCGGCTGCTGCGGCGGCACGTCCACCGTCCTTGGACGTTGAGGAGTTGTCGCGCGCCATCATGGTCCAAGTCGGGACCATGGTGAACGCGCGGCTCGCCGCCCTTGACGACCGACTGCTGCCTGAGCAGCGGACCCGTCCACCCCTCGCGGCGGACAGGAGAAGGGCGGACTCTCTGGCTTCTGTCGAGAGTCTGCCGGCAGCAACGGAGCGGGTGCAGAAGGCGCCTGCCCCAAACGCTGCACCGCAGCAGACTGCTGCTTCGGACCCTCCCAAGGGAAAGAAGCAGCAGCCTAAGGGGAAGAGGGCCGCGGAGCCGCCGCGGCCTTCGACCTCTGCAGCGGCGACCGCCCCTGAGGCCACCACCTCTGCCAGCCCCGTCCTAACGGAGGAGGGCTGGACCACGGTGGCCAAGAAAAAGGGGCAAAAGAAGAGGCCCGAACAGCCCAAAACCAAGGGCTCGGGCGCCCCTGCAAAGGGGCAGAAGAAGACGGCGCCTAAGAAGGCGCCCAAGAAGAGGGCACCGAGGCTGCGCGTACCGCGCTCATCGGCTGTGGTGATTACGCTGCAGCCAGGCGCGGTTGAGCGCGGCCTCTCCTACGCGGCCGTCCTCACGACGGCCAAGGAAAAGGTGCCCCTTGCGGACCTCGGGATCACCGGCCTGCGATACAGGCAGGCGGTGACCGGGGCCCGCATATTTGAGTTGCCGGGGGCGAAGAGCGGCGAGAAGGCCGACGCCCTCGCGGCAAAGTTGAGAGAGGCACTGGGTGCCGAGGACGTCCGGGTCTCCAGGCCTATCAAGTGCGCAGAGATGCGCATTTCGGGCTTGGACGACCTCCGCGACGTCCGAAAGTGTCGTCGCCGCAGTCGCCCGTACGGGTGGCTGCACGGCCGACGAGGTCAAGGCGGGGGAGGTACGTCACACCCCCTCCGGCCTTGGCAGCGTATGGGTGGCGCTGCCCTGTGGCAGCCCGCGCAAAAGGTGGCCCGAGGTAGGCTGCTGGTCGGATGGGTCTCGGCGCAGGTAAAACTGCTCAATGCCAGGCCCACCCGATGCTTCCGCTGCCTACTAAACGGGCACGTGCAGCACTTCTGCACGTCCGAGGAGGAACGCCGCACGCAATGTTACCGCTGCGGCGAGGTCGGCCACCTGGCCAAGTCGTGCGCCAGGGATCCGCACTGCACAGTCTGTGCTGCTGCGGGTCGAAAGGCTGACCACCCGATCGGCACCAAGCCCTGTGGGGCTAGTGTGTCCCAAAAGGGTAAGGGGAAGGCCGCAACCCTGCGGCCGACCCCTGCTCCAGCTGCCACTGGTGGGGAGGTGGTGCCCATGTCTGTCTGATGTGGCCCACCTCTCCCTCTGGTGACGCGCACCCATGCGCCAAAGGGTCAGTGAGGGGACGGAGCTGTCGTCCCTTCACTGAGCAGAGGCCCGCGGAGGCTGGGTTGGGGAGACCCCACCTCTGCATTGCACTGGCCTCTGCACCGAAGTCCTGTCCCCCCCTACCTCTACATAGGGGGGAGCGAAGAATCCGCCCCACTTTACAGGGCGGATAGCGCTGGTGGGGTTGGCGGTAGAATGCTATAGCGATCCCGCCTCCCCGCCACTTATGCGCCGAAGCAGGCAACATGTGAGGTTTTTAGTGGGTAGGCCCCTGTGGATCTTATTGGGTTCACGGGGGAGAGTCCCACATATCCCCGTCGCCTCCCAGCGGCGGGGAATGCGTAACGCATTTCCCTCACGTTAAAAAAAAAAAAAAAAAAAAAAAAAAAAAAAAAAGGTTAGGTTAGGTTAGGTTAGGTTAGGTTAGGTTAGGTTAGGTTAGGTTTTTTTTTTTTTTTTTTTTTTTTTTTTTTAGGTAAATACCTCCCTCGTTCTTTTCTGCTGCTTTATTCTTTTGCAGCACCATTGTTTTCTTTTATCATTATTTCCTTATATATAAACATTTATATTTTTTTTTGCTGTAATTGTGTACCTAGTGCAGCTCTACGTGTCATACTTACTCATCCCTAGTGGAATCCGGAAAGAGTGCAGACGCATACTTTGCCTCTTCTTTCCTTCATCCTCCTACGCTAGTTTTGTGTTCAGTGTCACATTCGTATGATTATTTTTATTCTATTTCTTAGAGCTACGGCTTAATCTAAATAACAATAATTTCAGGGATACTTTACAATACAACGACATATTTCAGTTACAGTTAAAACAATACAAGTATAAATTTATTACAAATAAAGTTCACTTTAACATTATGGTATAATTCAAAACATTAGGTATAATTACGTTAACATTTAAGATTCATTATAAATTTAGCATATAAATAAATTAAAAGTTGGGTGTATAAATTCATAAAAATAAAAATAAAAAAAAGGGTATAATTTCATTACAAAACAAAAAACAAAAATAAGAAGATAAAACAATAATAGATTATGTGTATAAATTCATTAAAATAGTAGTCATTAAAATAGTGTATAAATGATTGTAAATAACCAGCGAAACAAAGGGATTGTGGGCGACGCGACGTCAAGAAATAACATTTATTATTTTTATACCATACTACACTACGCAACGGTGGACCCGTTTAATTTGGCCGCAGTCCTAAAAATTGATTCGCAGAAGGCTAGTAGAATGGTCCTGCGGTCGTCGTCCCGGAAAGCTTCCTTGATGGTGACGGGGTTAAGGGTCACACTCATTCTGTGCTCGCAATCCATCCTTAGTGACCCGAAGCGGGGGCACTCGAGCAACAAGTGCTCCACCGTTTCTGGTGTGGCGTCGTCGCAAACACAGAACGGCGTCCCTGCAAGCTTAAACCTATGGAGGTAGGCTCTGATCCCCCCGTGTCCCGTGAGCAGTTGAGAGCGCAGGTTATTGTGGCGTTCACCCCGAAAGACCTTGGTAGCCAGGCGCACGTCGTCCACGAAGAGTTTCGTCGTGGATCCCGTGGTGCTTGAAGTGACTCTTGCCTGCCACTCGTTAACTGTGCCGTTCCTAATAAGGCGCTTGGCGTAGGACAATGGGAAGCTGTCGTACGCAGGAGCTCTCTTATCATGAAGAGCGCCGTTCTTCGCCAACTCGTCCGCTCTTTCATTACCCGGTAGCCCCGCGTGGGCCTTGATCCAGGCCCACCGGACAGATCCCCCCTGAGACTCTATGACCCCCAGCGTGGATCTGACCTCCCTGGTGAGAGGGTGCAGATTCCCGGAGTCCCTTATACTTTCCAGAGCCGCTCTCGAGTCACTGAGCACATAGAGCTTCTGGAACTTGCGTTTCTTGCAGGCAGCCTGCAGTGCGCGTAGTATTGCAGCGAGTTCTGCCTGGAATACGCTGCAATAGTCCGCGAGCCTAAAGCTGCCTCGCTCCAATTCTTCGCCGTTCTCCCAGATTGTGAATGCCGCGCCCACTTTCCCCTCCAGCTTGCTGCCATCTGTGTAGATGTGCGTCCAGCCCTCTTCCAGCTCGGCAAGGTCCTCCTTCGTTGATACCCAGTGGAAGGGGATGGGTGTTCTCAGTGCAGGGTGTGGCAAGCTGAAGGGGCTGGTGCGGTTTTCTGCGGTTCTTCCCGGCAGCTCCGGCAATGGTTTGCCTCTCTTGACCTCGTAAAGGCGCTTAGCCTCGCCGGCTCTAAGGTCCAAGGGCAGTATCCCGGCCAGCAGCGCAGCTGACGTAAGCGAGGTGGTGCGGTGGGCTTTGGCTATCAGGATCGCAAAGAGACGGGTGGTGCGATCAAGCTTGGTCCTGTTAAACTTTTTCCCACACGCATCCGCCCAGACATTCGCTGCATACAAGACGGTAGGCTCGATCACCGCGGTGTAGATGGTCTTAATTATCTCAGAATTGAGTCCCCAGTGCGCGCTTGCTGTCCGGGACACTGCCCTGTATAGGTTTGCGGCCTTGCTGTAAACGCCGTCCAGATGGTGGGCAAAGTTTAGGTTCCGGTCCAAGGTAATTCCCAGAAGCCTAAGCTGACCCGTGAGTTGGATCAGGGTTCCCTGCATACTGATGATCGGTTGGTCATACTTAAGCTTCCGGGTAACCAGAATCGCCTGGGTCTTTTGCGGTGCAAATCGCAATTTGTGCCGCTTACCCCACTCTGCGATGCAGTCCAGGGCTTCGTTGGTTCGGGACGATACCTCGCTCGCATTGTCCCCTACAGCTATTACCAGCACGTCATCCGCAAACGCCTGCACGTGGGCCCTGAGCTTGTCGGCACCTTGCAGAAGTGGATCCAGTAGTACGTTCCACAACAATGGCCCGCACGTCGAACCCTGTATGCACCCTTTGTTGGTGGAACGTTCCACCGTTTCACCGGCGTATTTGAGCCGGATGGAGCGATCCTCCAGATAGCTGGCGACTAAGCGAAGCAGGTGAGGGTCCACCATACGGTCGTGCAGTTGGTTGAGTATGGCTGGCCACCACGCGTTGTCAAATGCGCCCTCTATGTCAAGAGACACAACGGTGACCATTTTCCGCGCCTTGACACCTGCTTGGATGATTGTAAGGGCGTCATACAGAGCGTCCTCCGTTCCGCGTTGCGGTGTGAAGCCGTACTGTCTGCCGCTGAGGTGGTGGTTACCGGCGCCCAGGGTCCAAGCGAGGCGGTTGGTAAAGAGCTTCTCCAGTACCTTGCCTAGTACCGGGAGCAATCCAATAGGTCTGTAGGATTTAGGCAAGGAGTAGTCTTCTCGGCCCGGCTTCGGTATCACCTTTATCGTAGCGCTCTTCCACTGTTTAGGGAAATGGCCAATTCTGAGGCAGGCATTGTAAAGGGCCATCATGATCCCTGGCTCACGAACTAGTACCTGGTGGCAGATATCTGAGGTGTAACCGTCTTCCCCGGGGGCCTTCTTCGGGCTCATGCTCTTGAGGACCGTGTCCGCCTCGTCTATTGTGAAGGGTATCAATTGGGGGGTGTCTCCAGTCGCGTGCGAGCGCATCCTGTCCCGAACCTTAGTTCTGAGTGCCCGTTGGGTATCATCATCGGTCTCTTCCCGGTCGCGAGGGTAGAAGGTCTCAGCCAGTAGGTTGGCCGACTCACCCGGGGGAAGGATTCCCTGATCTGTCGGGTCTCTAAGCAGCTTATCCTCCCGGCTCCCCTCGCAGACCTTAATGACCCTGTAGATGCCGTCCCAAATGGTTTCGTGCTCTTGTTTGGTGCAGAAGGACTTCCAGCTCGATGTTATAGCTTCCTGTAGAGCCTCCTTGTAGCTAATTTTGGCTGTTAGGTAAGTCTCTATGACTTGCAGCTTCCTGGATGGGCTTGCGTTCTGGATGCGCCTTCTGAGTCGCCTGACGGTGGCTTTGAGGGCAGCCAGCTCTGGAGTCCACCAATGAGCAGGTTTTCCGGCTTTCCTAGGGCAGATCAATGGAATGGAGGCCTTGCATGCTTCTTCTATAGCCTCTGTAAATCCTCTCAGAGTTTCTTCCAGATGCCTCGATGTTTGAAGTCCAGCTGCCCTCTCCTCCGTTATCCCGCTCTTCTCCAGCCCTACTGATAAACAGGTCCGAAATTTGGTCCAGTCAGCCTTCTTAGTGTTGAACCTTCTGGTTTGCGGCCTGACTATTCTCCCCTCGGTCCGGGATAGCTCCAGCTGGAAGGTGATAGGTCGGTGATCGGACAGGCAGCAAAAATCTGCGTCGACCCTCCAGCCCCTCATTCGTCTCATGACTCCTGCAGAGACCGCGGTAATGTCTACGATGCTGGCAAAGACTGCGCCCCCCCGGATGGTATGAAAAGTAGGGATAGTACCCTCGTTAGCGATATGCAGCTCCTTCTCCGCAAGGAACTCGGCGACGGCAGCTCCCCTATCGTCCTCCACCTCGCATCCCCACCAAGGGCTCTTAGCGTTGAAGTCGCCGCCCACAATGAGATGGTCCACGCCAAGCTCATCAATTATTGCAGCAATTTGTGCGACCTGGGCTCCAATGGGTTTGTCTCCTTCGAGGTAAACGCCGACGATACCGAATAATTCACCTCCCACCTTAAGGGTGGTGGCGACAACGTTACTGGTCACAAGATCAGGGTTCTCAATAACCTGTATGTCACTGTCCAGGACGACAACCGCAGACTTAACCGGCTCCCTTGCCATGCTCTGCACGACCCTATGTCCACTTGTTACGTAGCCCTTGTTTCCTATGTATGGTTCCTGAATCAAGAGCACGGCCGCCCCCCGTTCTTCGGCTTCACGAATGAGGTCCTTGGTGGCCGCAAAACCCCGCCCAAGATTGGCCTGCACTAGCTTTAGAGTTTTACGGCCGTGTGTGTGTGTGTGTGATGTGTTGGTGTTGCGTGTGCCATGTGCATTCCGGGTTTCGTTCCCGGAGTCCCCCGAATCAGAGGCTGTGTCGCCCTTAGCAGTAACTGACCGCCGCTCTGGCCAGCCTGTCCCATTTAGCCCTTATTGGGCATTCGGCACCATACGCTGGGTGGTCGCAGACGCCGTGCTTTGCTGTCAGACAGTTAACGCATTTAGGCGGTCCACTTCTTTCACCGCAGTCACGCGTCTCGTGATCACCTGCACAATAGCCGCAGCAGCATTCCGCTTTGCGGCAATCTCTGGCCATGTGGCTGTAACCCATACACCGATAACACTGGATGAGCGGCGAGTGATCAACTGCCAAGACAACTTGATACCCCAGTTTGATCCTGGAGTCTTTCAGGGCGTTCCAGATACCTGCGCTGACCTCCAGGATGACATTGTTGAGGGCGGGTGTTCTGCCTCTTGTCCTCCGAAGAACCCGGACCTGTTGCTGGTCACGGGGGACCCCCGCCAACGCTCCAGCGTTTTGGTTGACGACCGCTAACTCAAGCCTGGAGTCGGTCAGGTCCTGCGCCACCTCAATAAGGCGCAGTAGCGGTTTTCTATGGGACACCGGTGAAACTGTGAGGCCACTCGCAGCCTTTTTAAGGGCGTCCTGTAGCCGCTCTCTGCTCTCTCCGGTGTCACACGCCACCACAACCTTTTGGTTCTTGGTCTTCCGAACCCGGCTGACACCGATCCCCAGTTCCACCACGTCGACAGCCTTCTTAACCTCGGTGAGGACGTCTTCACTGGTATGTCTGGGGTCCTTAGACTCCACCATGACAGGAAAACTGGTCCTGACCAGTGCCTCCGCGTACGTGGTAGTTTTGGGTCTGGGTTTAGGGTCTAGCTGCGCCCCGTCCCTCGCCGCCAGATTCTCCAAGGTCTTCCTAAGGGGGCCGAGCATTTCTTTGAGCTCACTCTGGGCCTCGCCGATAGCCAGTTCGGCGCTGAGTCCTCCT